>JANHQD010001709.1:0-72146 GCA_024721195.1 Marasmius sp. AFHP31 | reverse complement strand
ATATAAGCTAGGTAGTTTACACCTGGTCCCTCATCTTGACCTCTTGTCATTGGGACCAGGTGAGTAGCTAACTTCGTTTCTCTTTATCTTCAATATATCTAACTTGTCATTGGGACCAGTTCTTTACCTGCTCTTGCTCTCTGCTTGCTGTCTCTGTCATCTCCGTCGTCGTCTCTGCTAGTCAACTTCTGCCGCTGTCACTTCTGCATCCAAGTCTTAGCATCTAGCGCTTTAGGACACCTTCAATAGCTTTAGCTCTCCTAAAGCGCTAGACGCTAAGACTTTGGATACAGAAGCGACGGCGGCAGAAGTTGACTAGCAGAGACGACGACGGAGATGACAGAGACAGCAAGCAGAGAGCAAGAGCAGGTAAAGAACTGGTCCCAATGACAAGTTAGATATATTGAAGATAAAGAGAAACGAAGTTAGCTACTCACCTGGTCCCAATGACAAGAGGTCAAGATGAGGGACCAGGTGTAAACTACCTAGCTTATATACTGAGATATGAGTTGTGTGAGAATAAAGACAGATAATAGGGAACAATGGGAAAACAATAGGAGTCCGGGTATGGAATAAGAACAAGTCCAGAATGAGTAGCTGTTGTGTATAAAAGAACAAAGAGAACAAAGGAGACAATGGATGGGATGGGTTGTGAAGACGATGTGAAAGAACAAGGATGGGAAAGGAAATGATGGGAATGATGGGAAGAGGGGAACTGGGTATCTGATAGGCGTTAAAGTAACAAATGGGCGTCAAAGTGACAATCAGGCGCTAAAAGGGGAGTGGGCGCTAAGAAAGGAAAAGACAGGGGGAAAAGCAGCACTTCATGACATTAGCTTCTTATCCAACAGCCACTGCCTGGCCTCATGCTCCTCACACAGCAGCATGAATTGTTTGAAGAATGCTTTAACTGGCATAGGACCACAGTGACGACCCGCAGTGTAAAAGCCTCTAAAAGGGCACGAATGGTTGCAAAGGTACTAGTGTCTAGTCTAAGACTCGATCAATGCAGTCACATTTCCACCCACCTCCTCTCATCTGCCTGCTCAATTTGCACATTGACGCCACCCTTTGCCAGTAGTGTTGCCAATAGGTGGGTGGAACTGTGGGTTTTGCCGCTCAGTTCCAAACCGGACTGAACCATGACGTGTTGCTGGTTCCACTAAACCGGGAGCAAAAACCGGGTTTGGCCTGGTTCAAACCAACTAAAAAATACAACTTTTTTTTACTATTTTTCTCAACAGTTTCTTGCCCCCAAAGGTATGAGGAACTCACAATCTGTTATATGAGAGATTCTCATTGAATCGCACACAACATATATACAGCTTAGACTACATACTTACAGTAAGGACCAAAAATAGACAGTTGGTTTGTATGTAATTAACATTGTGGGAAAAAAAAACTTACAAAATTTCGGTTTCAACTGCGGTTGACCGGGTTGGTCCGGTTTGAACCCAAACCGGGACCATTTATGTGGGTTTCAAACCAGCAAAACCCGACCCGCCCGGAACCAACCCGTTGGCAACACTATTTGCCGGTTTATTGAGAGAGGCAAAGGTCTTGTTTTTTTAATTCATGGTAGAGAGGGAATGGGTTGTGGACCGGCCATGGTTAATTGTCGTGTTTGTTGATGACAGTCTGAGTTCGAGATTATGAGAGGCGCTGCTTATGAGAGACAAACCTTTCTCTTCTCCCCAATGACAACTGCGTTCTTGACAATCTCTACCACCGTTTTGAATGTGGCCCACTCGTGACTTGATCTTCAAAGCAGAACAAAAATGTCGCCAGTCCCAAGCCAAGACAACAACGCGAAGAATCCAGACTGAAGAATCTCCATACGACCCTTTGCTCATGCATACAAGTCTTTGGGCTGGCAAACGTTCCTATGCAGTCAAATATCACCATGAATTCCCCACGCGAACCAATAGACCAAAAATACATCGTGACCCGAGATCGAGCAAAAAATAGTTACAGTTCCGTTCCATAAACAATGGGTGGTCGTCTCAGTGAGTAGATAATATGTAGGGCATGGCAAAGAATGAACGGTCATGTCACTTTTGTTGGTAGATCTTGACGGATTGGACTTCACAGTCTGTCGATTGTTGTCGATGAGGAAATCGGGGGAAATCTGGAGAAACGAGAACTCAACTCACAAGCTTCAGACATGCCACCACCGTTATTCCGGACATACTCTTCGCAAGTCGCAAACTCAGTTCGTTGAGCGCAGCTCTGTTTCTGACCTGAAACTTCAACGTTGTTCCACACGCCTCCTGCCCAATCACCGCTGTACAAAGTTAGATCCAATCACATAGCAAAGTGCGTTTGACTCACTACAACGTGTTGGTGAAAATAGCAGCCTGATTATTAAAAAACCTATCCAGACTACAACTCCTCGCATCCCACGTCGACGGCAACATCGCCTCACTCTCAGTATCCTGCGGAATCGACCCACGAGGGAAAAACCACAGCAATCCCATCCCTATCGATCAACCCAGCGCAAACTCCACCTTTATTCCGATTGAAGGGAGTTGTCTTCGTGGCGCGTACACCGCAACCTTTATTTCCGGCACCACCGCCAACGGCACAGGTTAGTTTGGTGATGACGGTTCCGGAGATGCTGAGGGTGGTGGAGGAGGAGGAGAGGGTACAGCTGGCGTCGGGGTGGAGGGTTGGTTAGTTGGCGGAGTAGTCGTGAATGCCTTCGAAGATGTCGAATTCACCGTCAAAGGGCCAGGCGGTGCCATTTGTCCAGAACGCACTAGAAGGAAGGTGATGTGTTAGTTGGCGTTTGGGTGGTGGGGGATATCGGGGAATTGTGACTTACGGCCAAGTACCACAACCGGTGGGAACGTGAAGTGGGTCCATCCTTTGTCGATCTCGAGTTGGGTATGGATTCGAACGCTCCTTCTGTTTCCCGGAGACTTGGGGGGTGGTTTCGACAAGCATAATGGCGTTACCAGCAGAGTTGATTCTTTTTTGCGCGCTGGGAAGATATGAGTTTGAAATTCTTGTTCTAGGTTGAATTGAGCAAGGACGCACTGCGGTAGTTGACAATACCGTTCGTAGGATCTCCGAAGGTCCAAAAGTTCTAACCATCGAAGAAGTTACTTCCAGACTGTGTAACGTATGTGAGTATAATGGCCGAAAGTAAATTTCGTAGCACATACATGGGAATCGACGATCTTGAATGGCGAAATGTTATTGACTGGAGTTGCTGTTGGAACTTGTGCGTTCGTCAACGTCGACGTTGTAGTCTGAGCGCCGCCACCTCCACCTCCACCGCCTGTAGACGTGAGACGATTATCTCCATTTCCACCACACATCGTGCTCGTACCGCCACCATTCCCATTGCCCATGTTACCGCCTACACCGTGCTACCGCCACCACTGTTGCTCCCTCCAAGTCTGGCTCCTCCGGATTTATAGTAGACGACTGGGTTCCCTAGAACGGACTGTTCCTCTCTGCTTGACAATAGTCTTAACCCGCCACCTGTACCCGTCGAGCCCGAGGACTTTGGTGTCGAGACCAGCACGGCACCGAAAGATACTCGGAGATCGCCAGCGAGGCCCTTTGAATGTCGCGCTGCGAATCGATGCGCTTTGTGTACTGTCCGTGAAAGGGCGTTGCCTCTCGTTTGCCTCTCGTGACTTCGATGTTTGTGGACACGTGCATTATCAAAGGAGCTTTGAGAAGGAGAAGGAGGTGGAGAGGGAGTGAATGGATGAGTTTCATGAGTGTGTATGTTCGTTAAGGGACCGGCTTGGGGAAGACCTCGCTGAGGGGATTTATGGGACGTCCGAGATGATGGGGAGGTAAAGGCCGTAAGGGAGTCGTCGTAGGTAACGATTGACCAAGGATTGTCGAGTCAACTGCGATGAGGATGCCGTCGGTGATTGATTGAAGCAAGTGGACACAAGGGATTTTCTAATCGTACACATTGCGGATTGGTTGGAAGTGAGCAGGCCACGAAGACGTGACATGGGGTTTCAAAAGCGAGGTCACAAGTGTCGGATCAGCGTCGAGTTGGGAACGGCCGTACGATTGGATGACTGGAGGACAGGAAGAGGGTGACCGTATGTGTGTGAGGGTTGAAATGGAGCGGGGCATCTTGTGACGAGTTGGGGATGGGTGGTGGGCCGTCTCGGTTTGGGCTGGTGTGTATGATGTTTAGGATTTATCGATAGATGCAACGAGCTGGGAGGGGAGAGAATGAGCAAACGCGGGGAAGCGAGAGTGGTTTGCTTTTTCACTCACAGTAACTGTCCCATAGTTCATCCCAACCTTCTCTCATCCGTCGAGTCGCCCATTTTGCACGCCGACGGCATTTTTACAGGTTGGTTTCGACTGGGAAATACGTAGAGGCCGCGGTGTAGCCAGTTACAGAGAGGAATGCTGCCTGCCTTTGGCGCTTTCCGAAGGGCGGAGTCAGACTCAGAGGCACGCTCGTGCTGTCGCCCAAGGCCTGAACGTTAGACCGTCCATCGACGACAATGGTTGAAGTAGGAGAAGAAAGGGAGCTGGGGAGGGACTATGGCTCGCGGGATATGGGGGAGGGGAAACCGCGCGACATGATGGTTGGAGGGAAGCCGACGTAAAGCCGACGTAACAATGACAGTCCCGGCCAGGTCCCCTTCCAAGGTGTCGAAATCCAATCGATCATTTCATCTTTATTGCACATTCAACGTGCCTTCTTTCTCTCTCTCAGAGGTGATAATACTATCAACAACGCGTCCACTTCGTCTCAGCTTCGTCTCAGCTCGTCCATTGACTGCCATCATCGTCCAGACCCGCAAAATTCGTCACGCCGAGTCTCATCGCCTAGCTCCACTCGGACTCAAGCTCAGCGAAAAGCCGCTGATGCTATCTGACGCCAACAGACGCCCTCCGTCAATTGGCGTGTGCTGAGGAAATTTGATGCCCCAGATCCTAGCTCTAACGTGTCTTCATCGAGACGTTCCGTCGTTTGATAGTATTCTGTCGCCCTCTTCGCCTCCTGACACGAGTCCCGGCCTACTTCTCTCAGCAAGCCGTTGCACACGCCAGCTGGACAATTCTCCCCCAAAATCCTGCCAGATATGGGCCTGGCCCTTGCACAATTGTACAGCTGCTTTTCACCTCGCCGAAATCATTCTTCGCCGTCATCTTTCCTTCGTACCATCGCCATTCCGTCCTTCCTCAACGCAGCAAGCAACACCAAGAGAACGATGGCGCATTGGAGATGCTGGACAGGAGAAGTTTGGGCGGATCATGATCTCTAGGTTATAGGTGCGTCCTATCCAGGCTTGTGATAATAATATCTCGGTGTTGATTTTTCAAGCTGTCTTCTCAATGTCGTGAACAGAAGGAACGCAACTTTCACTTGAAAACACGAGCCATCGATCATTCGCAGAACATACACGGGTCCAGTCAAGGGTACGTGGAAGTTGAATCAGCTTTTCGGTCGCCGTCGGTGGGCTCATTCTCGTACCTAGTGACGCGTTTGCGCCGAATTTTGCACCCATAACTCCAGGGTTGTGGGGAAGGGCCGACATCCTTTTGTTTCAAGGCAAGGACCTTCATCTCCGTTTTGAATGCTTTACTCACTGCTCGCCTTTAGACCCTCTCAGAAGAGCTATACTGAATCTGTATGTCATCCGCTTCTTGCGTTTCTCCATAGGATCCGACCAATCCACTATATTCAGAGTCAGCGATTCCGCCAGAGTCTGCCGCCGAACCTTGAGGCAGGCTGATTTAGGAAACAAGCAGGAGGAGAGTCCATGGGACAGGCGGCATATCTAGTACGTATCGGTGTAACTACGCATCGGAATACATCAGATTGACCGTTATATTTCTAGCGTACTCCGATGTCATCTAGTTCAAAAGCACTCCTTCCCACCCATTATTTGTCAGAACACGTCGGATAGTGTCGATATAACAGAAAATTCCAATGCGTTCTAATGATTCCTTGGCTGGACAACCGACCGTCGGTTTTCGTCAGTTGAAGTTGGTTCATCCTTCGACGAAGAGCGAGAGGGTCAGTCGGCTACCTCTTGAAAGCTGGCGTGTAGACTGTTTCTTCGCCTGTTGTCCTTGCAGTCGCCTTAGACTGGCTGCTAACCATGTCGTCTTCCGTCGTGTGCAGAACTCGCCTGAGGCGACCTTGGTAGCAGAGAGAACGAACCAAAACGAAAGACGTGATATACAATCCGAGGATGCCAGGGATTATCTCATTACCCTCTCAAGGGCTAGACTACAACAACGCATGTTCCGGACGCTGAAATCTTCGACCCGCCTCTTCCCGTTCCAGTGTCGTACCACAATCCACAGGGTGCCGCTGACCGATTACTTCAGTTGTATTCAGTCCTTGCTCTCGGATCTCCGTCATGGACCGGGGACCAAAGATTTCACTGAGATCCCTGTTTTCCGGATTCAGAGGGTTGATTTCCAGTTACACCAGAAATCCCAATGGTACCCTTCAGTTACATGACGGAATGCGGCGCAGTCGGTGTCTGTGGCGACGCAGCCCAGGAGGTGGGTGCTTCTAGTTGCGGATCCCGGAATTTGCGCGGCTCCCAGTTGTACTCGTCTGTATATTTGGTGTCAGGCCCTCATGTTCAAGAAGTCATAGGGCTGCCTTGTTGCAGACACATCCTCAACGCCACAGGGATGGTCGAGTCGCTCAGTGGGAACGAGGTATCCTCTGTTTACGAACCACATCCATGGCTCGAGCTTCCGATTTCAGAGGATGAAGAATCGGATCATCCACTCTATTGACCTAGAGAGAGAGGGCGGCAAAGTACTCTCTCGAAGTGCGTGAACGCCAAACGCTTCAAGATGCCCACATGATGTCCGTGCCAGGACCAGGACCTGAACTTTGAAGATCTGGAGACCGCCGCCCCGTGTCAAGAATGGATCTATCGCAAGAAACCCCTCGAGGTTGGGTTGATATGTCGGTGGCAGGAATGTTCTGCGAATTCATACTAGAAGTATGCTTTTACGGCTAATCCCAACGACCTCGGTCCCATTCTCCAAATATTGCCTGATTTCATTCTTGAGTTGGTTTCGCGCTAACATGAATGCCACTTAATTCGCATCACTGCATGGCTGTCAGAGCTATTCAGGAGGATTTTCGTCCTCCGGGTGGGAGGTTCACGCATTCTGGCATTTCCGAACGCGTCTGATCGATTGACCATGTTTGGGACGCGCAGTAGTCGGGGTCTTAGTCACATGACAGAATCAGGGGTGGCAGAAGTCCGTGAGAAGCCAATGTCAACCCACCCTTTATTGCTTTCCTCTCTTCTTCTTGGACCTTCATCTCCTCCGCCCAGTGGCTCCAACCTCTTTTCTCATTCCTTCCGCATTCCAGGCTCCTCAACATCTTGTGGATCTGTTGCAGTAAGTCTCATCTGGTTTGTCATTGCATCTCTTGTTCTTTCTCCCTCGTTTTCGTGTTCGATCAACGATTTCAGTTTCCGAGGACATCTGCCCACTTGCATAGGTGGCAGATGTGTCTTGATACCATTCTTCTGAGTGTGATTCAGGGCAGTAGCCCTTACATGTTCTCTGTGAGGTATTTGCGATGTTACAGTGGCTCAATTGTAGGGTTGACATACCCATCATTCAAGTGAATATGTACAACTTTTTACCATCTGATCTGGCCAGCCTCTCAGATTTTTCTTCCTATCCTATTCTTCTACTTTTCTTCTACAAAAGGATCCCAAGATCATCCTGCTTCCGTGTCCAGTTCTGTTCTGGGGCAGAAAATTGCTATATGAAGCAGCCTTCTACAAGGATGTGTCCCAGAAGATGCTCCTCTTCTTTTTCTTCTTGTTTCTAGCCATCCTTATTAGGTACCTCCTCCTGATCCGGGATACTGATATCAATATTTTAGAACAGGGGTAAAGGCATATTCCAGACAAACAGTAACAATCTAGTAAGTTCTCTTCACTCTCTTGCACAGAGTATAGGCTGATTGCTAGCAGAGAATATGGATGGAAATGTGTTCAAGCTATGGACAACTCTAGAAGATAAAGTGGATAAAGCTGAACCTTCCGAATCTGAGGATGAACTGGATCAGCTCTCCCATGATGCCATTTCCCCGAATTTTACTTCACCCCACAAGCAGGGGAATTTGACACCTGCTACCGAGTCAAGTAAGCTTATCTGTCTCTTGATTGCGAAAATTCTCTCATCCATCTTACAGACGGACCTCAGCCCCTACGTAATGAGTCGGATGAAATTCACGTTTTGATCTTAATCTGACCATGTGACCGTGTTCAGATAACCTCGCGTTTCAGCGTTTGTCCGAAACGCCCAAGGCTCCGAAGGAATTCCTGGAGGGAAAGAAAGGTAAGCCCTCCTGTACTTAGGCCAAACATACGTCTAATCAGCGAGACAGTTCAAACGTTGGGTGTGGAGAAATCCCCGGTCTTAGAGGAAACCGGCATGGGCCGTGGGAAAAGGTCAGTCGGCAGTTTGCTCGGAAATTGCCGTGCCGAAATTCAAACACTTTTCCTGGCAGTGGTTCGCAGAACCAGAACCCTCTACCGCTGGCTGAATCTACACCGGCCAACGATGCTTCGGCGCGTCTAGCATTAACAACACCCCCTGTATCACTCCCGGAGGCTACTGCGACTTCCGAGGTTACATCAAGCCTTGCTGATGCCCTTTCTTCAGCATTCAATCGAAATGCGGAAGACCCGTACCCTTCCCCCAAAACTTTGACTGGAATATCTCGCGACGCGTTCAAACGCGAGAAAAGGAGTCGAAATGAACCCCACGTACCCGCGGCAAGAAATTCTACGAATGTGAAGCTCACAGCGAATGTTGTTAGTGGAAGGCGGCCCATTCAGGTATGGCAACCTGAATTGGTTGAAGGACCTCGAGCAACGAAAGCTAGGCAACGTGGGTTCAAACTACAAAGGGCGATTGAAGACCACCTGGACGTGCAATACGCGCCCGTTAACTTGGGACACAGACAAGAATCTGAGATTACGGTGGACGGAGATGTTGAGATGGTTGTATCCCACCAGTCAGCCGATAGGATGCCAGACACCCAAAAGGCGGCCATCGACAGGAAAACAAGGGAATTCCAATCGAACAAGTTTGTTGTGATGAATCTCCGCCACATTCTCTCATCTCGCACAGGTGGAGCAGACAGCGAAACGCGGTCTGAGAAGCCTCGGATCGAACGGCCACCGTCATACGCAGTTTCCGCCCAGTCTTATACTGCCATGTATTTGGAACGGGTGGGAGAGTGGTTTAAAGACCACGAACTGGGCCATAATACCGCAGAGGTGGACCAAGCGGAACAACCGCACGGATCGCCCGAGTTCATGGTGAGTCACAGTTCGAGTCGTTTTGATATTGCAATCTGCGGTATATCGCTCAACACTGGGTTTCAATAGTTCATACCTTCGCCACAAATCCCGCGACAGCAGAGTCTGACAGGCTTGCATTCGAGCACCTGGGACCATGCTACATCCCCCTCCGTCGATGCCGACGAGACCGAAACGAGCGAAATGAATGCTACTCCTCCCCCGCCGGAAAGCAGAACTGCAGGCTCGGTTCTGAATACCCCATCCAGTGGCATCTCAGCAGGTACAGGAGTCCTGGGGAAACGCAAACTTGGAGAAACGGAGGAAACGTTGTCACCCACTGATGTCACAAACCATCACTCCGCAAGCCTGAATCCCTGTCATTCACCAAAAGGCGATTCAGCGAATAACTCATCTATGATTCTCAATATCGTGTCCTTGTTGCAGAGATTGGTCAAGGGAAAATCACTACTCAAAGACGAGGTTAGTTACCCCCGCGTTATGGTTGAATTTTGGAAGCCCTGATTTCATGCATATTGCAGGAACTCAACCAGACACGCGTGTTTCTCGAGATTCTAGGACAAAATGGGGAAACCATCTACTCCAAGGCTCTGGAGGTAGGTCTCCCGTGTTTACCTCTTTGGGCCATCATTGTAACAACACGACATCCAAAGACAAGTCCCTTGGAAGATAGAACATGTTTCTTCAGGCTGATTTCGCAACTCGTTTCTGAGACCTCTCTGGGGCTCGATGCTTCGGAAATCTCAGAGGCAGACGGCAAATCAGTTCAAAGGTACGCCCGCGCCGTTGCAAGGAAATATGGCGCACTAGATGCCGGAAACAACGCTTGAATAGCTTGCTCTCACTTAGTCACATTGCTGTCGATCGCATTTCTTGGACTTGAGCACATACCACCGTACAATACAGCAAAAGAGTCGCACATATGTCGTACTCTAATACTCCGCATAGAACTCCCAACTGTAGCACTACCCTATTTTTCTTGTCCGGGGGCTATGAATAACCGCTGATAGTAGGCTCGTATTTGTTGCATATGATGGAGACGAAACGCTTGGGCTGTCCAATTGGTCTGTCGCCTTAGCTATCGAAGCACTGGCTAACCATATACAATGCCATTACTGATTTCTGGATCCTCCTTCACAAGATTACACAAGACCATACCAACACGTCGGTATCGTAGAAGCCCATATCCTGCTTAGAAACCAGTTTGGTTTGCACCTTGACTGGTGCCCCGGCGAAGACCTTATCCTCCCAAAATGCTTTCAAACTGGACGCCGTATGGGCATACCGGTCGAAACCCGATGTCTGGATTCTGATGAATCCCGGCTCATCGCCATCAGTGCCCAGTTGTATTCCAAAGATGATCGCGCCGGGACGTGGGCGGAGAAGGCTCACGAGTCCAAGTGCGAGGTCAAGCTGCTCGGCTTCCCCAAAGAAATGGAAGATATTCGAAGCCTGGACGGCAGAGACCCGTCCTTGTAGCGGTGTGAGAGAAGTAAGGGACTGCAAGTTCACTTCGGTCGGAGGCTCATTGGGAGAAGATAACCCTCGTCCCGAGATAAATGACTTATCGAGTGCGTCACCTGCCACAAAAGCTGCGGGAAAGGATTCCGGCGTGCTCTTGAATAGTTTGTGACCCCAATCCCAGAAATCTATCAAGCCGGGGTCCGAGGATGAGAAGCATTCCGGTTATATAGTGGATTGGATATCTTCGACATACCAGCACGGAGATCGGTACCAATGACATTCTCGACGGGAATACCATCCGCAACTGCCCTTCGGAGGTCGACTCCGACTATTGAAAAAACAGTTGATTACAAAGGCTACATTACGAGCGCAGGAACGAGCTTACAAAAACAAGCAAGGTCGAGATAGATACCCCCATTGCGGGCTGAGCATATATCCAAGGCATGCATGTAAGGGGATTCATCTACAACGTTGAAATACGGCGTTTTGGACCTGGTGAGGGATCGGCGCCAGCTTGGACCTGAGATCTTGGTCGTCACTTGCCTCGGAAATACAAACAGCCCAACGCAGGCGCAAGGCATAACCTGGGAGTGCAAGTTCCGTGAGGAATGTAAAGTATGGCAAAAAATAAATGCGGACCTCGTGCGCCTTGAGGGCGAATTCGAGGATGAGGGATTTCACCTTGCCCTCGTCTTCAGTGTTGAGTTGTTTCTTGAAGAAGAGGATGTCCTCCTTCGGAAGGGTTTCGAGACGATCTGGCTGGAGTACCATGTGAGCGACGAGTCTGTGCGAGAGAAGATGTAGTCAATGTAATAGCAAAAGTATTTCGCCTTTTATTTGGCAACTTTGAACTTATTCACTTGGCAATCAATCTTGAGACCCGCGGATGGACGACATTGTTGACATCCCTGGCGACCCGCACCATCTGGTCACTGAGCGTCTTTTCACAAACGGAGTAGACATGAGATGTTCGTTCCCATCGGCAACTCGCACGGCAGCCCCATATCTCTGTGCGCTAGAGGACCCAGGACTAATTCAGCTCAAAAGATCGTCCGAAATCTGCCGGTCTGTGCGAGCGTGTATAGTCTACGAAGAGTTGATGATAATATATGAGTTCTAATAATGGCAACGACTAGACACTCCACACGCACGGAATATTATCGTAATGTTCACTACTACAACCATTGGGTAGTGCCAAAGATATCTTCATCTCCAGAACCTGTCCCAATAACGCGATCGGATCCTCAGCACCACCAGGGCACCGATCGCAATCCTTCCAACGTTGAAGATATAATATGACCATCGAGGTCCTATGAAGAACGCAACCCCTGCGACTACCAGGAACGCCCATTTCACGGATAGATATCGTTCTAGTCTACGAGAGGACATTCCAAGTTAGCGCTAGCACCCACTCGAATGAAAGCACAAGATACGTACCTTGATGACCTCGGATACATCGGACCGTTGAAATTCCAAGACGCAAAATCGACGACGATCAAGAACGGCGCGACGTTCAAGAAGAAATGATCTCCATCGAAAGGCGTCGTCAACCCTGCAGTGACTAACGTCCTCACCCACACGACCAAGACGGGTGCAGCGAGGGGGAGGAGCCATGTCATGAATAGCAACATGTGCGAGTTGAGGTTTTTGTTGTCTTCCCAAATGAGTTTTTGTTGCACCATTGTCGATCGCTGTTGCTGGATAGCATCTTCGTCCTCGTTGTCGTCTCTGGTGAGTAAAGGTATCGGATCATCATTGTCGATGGCGGTTCGCGTGAGGGCGCAAGTATTCAGATGAATGATCCAGCAGCATAAGTAGGCAACCTGCCATGGGATGAAGAAGAAAATCAACACGAATAGAAGGCACATAGAAAGGAATGCGCCTCTGCGAGCTCTCGCCACGTCTTCTCTTGGCCTGATAACCGGGTTGTGGATTAGCTACTGGTGACTGGCGATTGTAAAATCCGATCGGGACAAACCTTCTCATGAACGTCCTCCCAATTCTTCCTATTGGCCACATGAGGACGGTGAGCAGCAACCAGCTCACGCACACCAGCCCGGTGGCCAAAGTCAATAGCAACGGCGCTATAAGCGCGAACAGGTACTCGCCAGCATTCCCTAGGTAGTATTCTTCGGGAAGAGGCAGTAGAGAAACAATGAAAGACGCGACAAGAAGCTTTGGGTAGGTGGTGCAGCTGAAAAATTTCAACGACTGCAGGACGCTAGGAATCGGAGCTGCGCACAAAAGTAAGCCGGCGAATTGATGGTCCGAGAGAGACGACTCACCACCACGATCTCCAAAACTGAACGCTTCAAAGAAGACCAAGGATACCACACCAACCACCCAGCAGGGCAAAGTTGTAAAGTAGCGAGAAGACCATCGTCCGAGTGTTCCCATCCAATCAATGTCAAGATGAAGTCCCTCAAGGTGCCCAGAAAGATCAGAGGAATATACCACGATTTTGAGACCGTCGGTGTCTCGTGAATGGATGTATGGTGCCGCGCGATGCGTATGTAGAAGTATCCTCCGAGGTTGGGGAAGCGTTAGAGGGAAATAATGTGTCTCCGACGGGTGGGACGTATGAACCAAAAGTGGATTCAGGAGTGTGTCTGCCAACCAATGTCAGCCGTTGATGAAAAATAAGAGAGGCAAGTGACCAGCCTGATGGTGATGAATCCTCGATAGGTGTAACCCGATACACGAGCAGAGCGTTTTCAGTAAGCCCCGGAAAACTGATCTCTGCGCGCAGAGCTTCGGTGTGGGGTATAGGTATCGTCGCCGTCTTGAAGGGGAGTTCTATAGCAAGATGGAACCGCATGACACCAAATGTCAATGAATAACATATTGATGTATGACATACCAAAAGTTGAGACGTCATGCACGAGCTTATGGCTTGACGAAAAGCCACCAGCAACCCAGCCCTCGCCTCTAGCGCCGATTATGTCCACCGATATCCACATTTCTCCGGAAGACAGCACCTCTGCCTCGAATAGCACTACTCCTTCCGACTCATCGGAGCCCTCGTGAGGTACCGGAAAGCTTTCCCCCGGTTTCGGATTGGGAATCAGTTTGTGAGTAAGTGGTGTTAGGTGTTCACAATCGAGGGTACCATGTGGTTTCGAGCAAAGTTGAACAGTAGCACGAAGAGAATTGGGACTTTGGGGAGAAACCGGAGGAATAGACCCTTGTGAAACGAAAAGAACGAATCGCTGAGAGTGGGCCGAAGATGCGGGAAGAAGATATCGCTTTGAACCTCGGGGATTCTTGAGAGTGAGTATTTGTCCCACTGACAGATACTCCTCAGTTATATCTTCGATTGCATCGGCCACAGTGCCCTCTCGAGAGGGGAGAGTATGCCCATCTCGTAACCAAACGTCCAGCACAGCTTCCTCCTCCGCAATGGACTTGGCTCTCGATAGCTCAAGTGCTGCCCTCGCTACCCTCCATCTCACTTGATGACACCAAACCATCTCCCTATGACCAACACCTGTCCAGGCACCCTCCAAAGCCGACGTAAAGACCGTTCTCCTGTAACGCCTGCCAGCTTCGGCGACGGGTAGAATACAAGATTCCGAAGGTATCATCAGGTCCGTTGCGCCTCCACATAATGACAAAATTGGCGTGTCATCCGAAGTGAGAAGGTGTTGGTTGCGTTCGTATACTGTGTTAATACGCTGGTCAAAGCGAGCGGGTGGTAAGCTGTGTGGTGTCGACATGGTTATGATGGCCGAGATGTTTTCCGAAGGTAGTAAGGACGTCGCGACGATTCCGCCCATGGAATGTCCTATAATGATTATTCGAGTTTTCGGTGGATAGTGTGAGAGTATGTATTGGATTGCTTGAGCAGTATAAGCTGTTTGGGCTTCGAGCGTAGGCCCATGGAATGCTGAAAGGTCTTCGTTGAATTCCACTTCGAGTATCTGGTCAGTCCGTGTTTGTACAGCACAGCGCAGGGCCTTGCACACCTGCAAACATATCTAGTGGGTTTATCCCACGAGAAAAAAGATCCTGTGAGACTTCGAATGGCTGTGGAAAGTACTGTCGAGCAGCTGACGACGCGATTGACCGGACTTGTTTTGACGAGCCAGCATTGCCTGGAATAAATAGTACCGGGAGACCCTTGTGTATCTGAGGGCCAACAGCAGCTCAGAGCCCCTCGTCTCAAGGTTGGATATGTTGAGCAACGCACCTGGTTTGACTCCCAACCAACTTCTCGATACAGGTACAGCGAATAACGACGAGCCAGAGGCGTCCAATTTTCATCAAAAGTAGCCTGAAGAATGTATGAGGGCGACATCCATGACATGCGACATCCTTGAGGTGAGAGATCTTCCACCACCCTAAAGGTAGCGAGCAGGAAGGTGAGTATTGCAGCAATAGAACATAACCCAAGAGAGACAACTACGCGCGGCATGCGTTGTCAATGCTGCTAATAAATCAGCATCGGAAGACGAGCAATCGAGCGTATGACCGAAGACCCACGTTTATTGGAATGTAGGTGTCAGTGGGTGCTACGTAGAGTGCGTGGTAGTACAGCTCATGCGCTTGAACCTGGAGTAAACGACACTTTATGACAAATCATTAGGCTCCCACGTTAAACCTACATGCCCCCACAACTATCCACAACTCAAATTCCGCTGAAGTCTCTGGGGGAGCCCGAAGCAAAACAATAGAGTGTATTAGGAATGATACAGATACGTGCAATACGTATGGCATATATACAGATCAGAGGACGGCCTAGGGTATTACAAGATGCGAGTGAAGCTACAATTACTGTGCAGAATGAAAGCATCATGGGATTACAAGAGATCATGAAGCACGCTGTCGTAGTTATGAGGCATATGTGCCCTGGGATGTGTTGCATCGATGAGCTTCATGATTCACAAGATAAAAGTGAAGCTCACCCTAACATATCTTTCGCAAACACGATCTGAGAGAAAACCTTTTCCACATCTAACACTTCAAAGAGCCTCAGTTTGTCGACTGACTGGCTATTGGAGGAGGACGAGGAGGGGGGAGAGAATGTCTTCTCGGGATCATGCGAGCGATGGGAAGGATGAAGGTCGCTCTCCCTCAGCGCCCACAATACCCTTCCCGGCGGAAACGTGTGCGCCATTTGCATATTGGCTTCTAGGGTCTTGCGTACGGCGATGAACTGTACCACATTATCAGTATGGACAGAAGAGGAAAATAGACAAACGCACCCATTCGGGATCTTCATCAGAGCCACTTCCTGCTTTCCATCGACTTGCTCGGGAGGTGACGGCTGTATATCCGGAACCTGTCTGTTGATCGCCGTCACTCTCGTTGGCATCGCACAACCAGACGGCAGCGTTGCGAAGATCTCGTATGGCCCCTAATGACAATCGTGAAACCACATCATGGGAGTATACGAATGACACAATAAGATTGCTGGCCAATCGACTTAAACCGGCGTCTGTGAGTGCCCTACACGTGAATCAGAATCTAAAGTTGCCTTGAGGGCGGCGACATACGGTGGAGCAAAACAGTAGACGGAAACCTTTCGTCCCACGGGTAACCCGCTTGAATGAACGGTGCGGCAGGTTTTCGGATCGGCCCACATCTATCACTTGCATTAGGAAGGGAGTCAACGGAGATGCAACGGCATGAAACTGACCAGGCCTAATAATGCTGCGACACCTGCACCAAGACTGTGGCCGCACATCACAAGCTCTATAAAGTTTAACATGAAAGGGGGGACAGCGGACAAGAACCGTGGTAAGCATACCATATCCGGGGTTCTTGTATAACGCCTCATGTACGGCAAGTTGGACTGGTTTACCTATTTCTCCCATTGCGCGAGCCATCCTCAGCATCCCACTGTGCACCATGTAATGTCCTGGGGACAGCGTCGACACAGACGGCTTCCTTGGCCTGGTGGGAAACACGAACTGCCCTGGAATAGGTGCTTCGCGCTCGTCCGAAGTATCAGTAGTGGCTGGCACAAACTCCTCTGATTCACATGTCAAATCGACGGCGATTTCGTTGAGAGACATCGTGCCTATGAATTCAGTAGAACCAAAGCAAACATCGAGATAACGAGCTATCCTCACCTCGAAGGACAAGGACAACCTGACTACGCGAATGGTCGGTCAGCACCCAGAACCTGGGCATTAGGTGCTCTCGACCAATCTTGATATCCGCCTTCATCTTCTCGTTGGGAGCCTGGGCAAACTTCTCGAAAATTTCATGGTCGTGTCTCCCCAACAAGACATCCCACCAAGAATACTCGACTTCGGTCACTGCGGGTTCCGATACGTCTCCCGCCGCCTCTGCCTCTGAGGCATTGATAGCTTTTGCAAGCTGGGCTTCCTCTGCCTTCTCAGGGTTGGGCGCTGAGGCGGCTGATGTTAACGGAACCCCGAAGAACAGGAGACTGGCGCCTCCATAGCCTGCAAGGACCATCTTGGAAAGTCTACGTAATGTTGTCTTGAGGTCAGATATAGAAAGTTGGCGTGGGGTAGTGTTTATGTGCAATGTTGAAGCGGGTCTCCGTATAGTTGAGGCCCTGGAGAATATTGTCTGTGCCCTATGAGGCGCGACGCCGATGTCGGCAGTTATGATATGGCTTCGGTTGGCTGAAAAGACGACGTCTGATGTTACTCGAATACGTGAGCCTCTATGATCCCTTGAGTGAAACGACGCATAAGAATGGAGTGAACACGCACGTCCTCATCCGTGTGGAGTCGCCGATCTTGTGAGAGTCGTTCACGGTGATCTCCCGCAAGTGCTTCATCCACCTCTTTTCCTGCCACTCCTGTGTGACACCCTGCAAAGCCACCCATGCCACAATTGCCCTCCCCACCTGAGTTATCCCGTACTGTTTTGACGGTAAACAACCACCATCCGTTGGTTCGGACCATTCCCGTTTCACGAGAGTGATGAAAGATGCCAAAGAGAAGGAAGCCTCGCTACTGCCGGGAAATATAACGGAAAGAACGTTGATTGAACTGTGAGCTGCCAGCAGAGATGTTGCAGTGATATATTCGCTGAGATGTATGGGTGCAAGTGTGATCTGTTCGGCCAGCGACAGGACTGTCGAGACTGCACCTCCGACCACAGGCCGAGTGACAGTCAGTCCCCCAAAGAGAGTATGGTCGACAACAGATGTAGTTATTCCGACAGCAGTATTTGCGATTCCCCTCGTTACTGCGAACTGTAACAAAAGAACAGAAAAGAACTCGTGTTAGCCGTACTGAGCGGTAGGAGGAGCTGAGGGCTCGTACCCCAAGCTTTGTTCCAGTCTTTGCCGCAGAGAAACCAAATGACGCAGCAGCGGAAGCTAGATCGAGCCCTTGGCGGGAATATGTATCCCAATTCTTGACCATCAGGACATAGGTCGTCGTCGTCACCTAAGAACAAAGGTCAGATTAAGCGCCGTCAAGAGCCTTGGCAGAGTGAGCGCGCGCTTAGTCATTCACCTCCCCTCAACCTGCTCAGTGCCCGACTCAACCCCACTGCCCAGCGACGAGCGCGTTCTACTCAGTCAAGGTGGCCAAATTGACGCGTTCAAATCATCACAAAGACTAGTATACCTATGGGAAAAAGGAAGAGAGAGTCCGAAGTGTTCCAAGTTGGTGCGCAATGACTCAGTGAACGCTTCCAGCCCACTCTTACTACTTATCCTCTTTGCATCGTCACAGAGGTCATCCTTGGTGCGAGAGTGAACGAAGACTCCGAATGGGTAAGTAATGGTGGTGCTCTGGATTTCGCGTCTAACCAAGGTGCAACAGGAATACAGAATTCGAGTAAGAGTCTTACCCTGTTCGACTCTTCGCGATCTCTCATCGTAATAGTGGGCTGGGTATGGCGAGGACGATGATAGGTTCGTATCCTTGTCAGGGGAGAGATACTGGTCCTGACGTCTATAACAGCTGGGAGCCGAAGGACAACATAGAGAAAAACTGTAAACGTCTCATAGACAGCTTTTGGGAAGATGTCGGGATAGACAACGAAGATTACTATCCTGGGTATCATTGTTGGTCTTCTCAAGAATGGAGAGGTACGTCTTGTCCACATTTCTTCTGTGCACCGTCAATAATGAACTAACATGTGGCGTAGAAAGGGAAAAAACACGGTTTTGGAAGGACGAAAAACGAAAGAAGGCAAAAGATTCTATGCCAGAGCGTAAGAAAACAGTGAGCCTGTTCCATAATGATCCTATCATATTACTCGAATCACTGACCTCCTTACTAAAGAAACGAACGAGGTCAACCAAACGCCTGGCATCAGAGAGTGCCTCATCTATTACCTCGACGTCGAAAATCAAGATGCTAAATGTGGTCAGTCACACTTTAATCTCACTGCCAAAAAATTCCGATCTTTGCTTCGTAGAAACAGGAACCATTGGATGACGATGCAATTCTCAGAGCTAAGAACCCACTCCGCGTGGATTCAAGCGACATTGAATCAGATGTAGGAATTTCCTTCATTCAACATTTCACCGTCCTGACCCGAGAACTCTACCAGATGCCCTTGAGTTCACAAAAAACCGCATCTAAGGGAAAGGGCAAGAGAAAGAGTAAAGGGCCCAAACCCGGACCGGAGGAAAAGTCTCGAGAACGCTCAGCCTCACCCACGTCGCTCTTCTCGGGCGATGAAAATGACGTTCCCTCCAGTCCCGCCAAGGCCAAATCCTCTCCTTCTCCTCCACCGCCGCCGCCAGTGCCTTCGGCTCAGACCAGTCGTATCCGGAAGCCTAAAGGTCTGAAGCTCGATATCCCCAATATCCCCAATGATTCCAAAACCCCTCGATCCGCCACATCAGCAAGTGCAAACCCGGTTTCTGCTACGACAGCCCCCGACACCCTCAATCCCGCAAGCACCGTCAAACTCCCCGGTTTCCTCAAACAGAAGGGAGCAGTTGCCAACGAAGCACCAATATCTTCTGGAAGTAACCTCTCGGTCAAAAGCCGCCTTGCCCAGAACTCGTACGTTCCTATGAATCCCAAGAAACCAACTGCTGCCGATTCTCAGCGAGACAAAGCAATGACTCCGGCGAGTGCAACCGCGAAGAAATCCTCCTCACTTGGCAATCTTAACTTCAAGAAAAAACCCGCACCTGTTCAAGCATCTCCAACCATAACTTCCGACGATATGAATCCCCGTGTCCCATCCTACATAAGTCCTATTCCAACATCCGCTTCACCACAAATGCCGTCTTTTGTTTCCACGTCGACACTACCCTCACATACCCCCACCACGTCTGCTCACGAGCCCACGATGACAGCTCTCAACGCGCTCCCATCTCCTACTTTCTCTAGCCACGAACCAATTCCAGACGCTCCGATGACAACGTCGCCCACAGCAACGGATCAGTTCACGGAATTCACGCAAACCAAATCGTACGTGTAGCCTTTCTGATCGTTCCCGAATGTCGAACTCACCGTCAATCTCAAAGCCCCCTCCATCAAGAAGCAGAAACATTCCTTCAAGACATGATGTTCTCTGAGTGAGTGTGCCGCTGCCGTACAAAGGCTTTATATGTTGACGGATGCTCTCAGGATGGCAGCGCCTTTGGATCCTCCTCCTACCGTCGAAAACGAGGACGACATGTCTTTACCCGCTCGTACCTCACTGACTGAAAAACCCGCTATCCCGGATGGAAAGTATGTATCATACTCCTCCGATTCTGACACCCCCTGACCACCCACCGCTTCTTCGTTTCAGGATTCCGAAGAAATGGAGGTGGACAGGAAACATTGAGATCCAAGAAGGAGACCAACCGGAACTGTTGTGCGTAGGAGTCGTTTCCGATGCACTACAATTAGTTCCAGAAGGTATGCCGCTTCGAGTTGTTTTGACCGAAGATATGGACGCACTTTGCCTCCGGACGTTCCTCCCGATCGAACTTTTGGACGAGGTACTCTTGGCTTCTAAACCTATGGAGGCGGTTGCATGCTTGTCATCGGACGAGGGCGCGGAATCGTTGGTACGGTTCTGCAATTACCTCCAATCGAAGAAGCAGGTACGTGTAGCCCGCCACGCATTTCACCCCTCACTGATGTCCTGAACGTAGGTTGCTATCTCTCCTGTCGAAGTGGACGGGGTGCACACTGCCAACTTCATATGTTATCCGACAGGATTGGCTCTACCATCGCTCCAAATACCACCAGAGTTGTCACAAAATGCCGGTCTGGTCGTGGCTCTGCTTTCATGGAAGTTATCCCGAGAGGAGCGAAGTAAAGACTGGCGTGTCCCTGCAAGCGACCCGCAGGAAGTCCAATATCTTGTATCCGATGAGCAATTAGTGCGCTCGTCTCGCCTACGACACGCTGTCGGTCTCCTCAAGTACCCAGACTGGCTCCACGTTCACATGAAAGTAGGAGAACGACAGTACGCTATTTGGATCGGCGAGAACGGAGAACCAAATGCGACAGTTGATTTGGAAGTAGGACTGTTGATGTCGATTTTGGAAGAGTACCCGGCTGCGCGGAAATTTCCCGTGGATTCGCAGGAGCCCCTCAGAGCTATCTTTATCCATGCACAGGCGTTGAGTTCGCTCCCGAAGATACCGCTGCTCAAGCAGAAGAGGGAGATTTACGATTTGATGTTTGTTGTTTTTGGGACGCCTTCATCCGACGTTGCGCCTGCGGAAGATCCTTCTGGAATGTGGGAGATATTCCCGATAGGTATGGCCATTGTCGCGTCTCGAGCAGGCAATCCGAATGCTAATTCAGGGCGTGCACAGGCGGAGTTGTGACTTTCACCGCAAAAGCGCTTCATGAGCATCCAGCGCAAATCTTGGACAGGGTACATACATTGGCGGATCACCCACTTTGGGATTGTTATATTCTCCCGACGGTTTTCGGTATGGCGGTGAAACTGCGCTATAAAGATGAGGACCCGCTGGAAGCATTTGATAAGTAGGTCTATTGGGCTTACTCGTCTTCTAATCCTCACCACGTACTTACTTCTAGCGGTCAATTCGCATATCAATTCCTCCTGGATGCCATCCACGAAGGCGATATCGGATTGTTCCGCTGCCCTCCAACGAACACCAACGTCACAAGCACCCACTGGAGACCAACCGACGACCACACAGATACACTCTCCATCCTTGACCGACATAATCAAGATCCCTCAAGGGCCGATTGGAGAGATCCTCGCTCGGACTGGCTTGAAGATCAAATGGACATTATCTTCCGCGAGAGACGAGAAACACTCAAATTTTGCTTAGAAGAATTCCAGAGGCTCTATAGCCACATGCCTCCGACAAAATGGGATTTACTCCTGCAGAACGAGGTTGCGGAGGACCTCGGAAGGATCCAGCTACAGCCTGGGATCATGAGGGAGTATCGTCGTTATGTTGTACTCAAGGGCGAAGAGGAAAGATCACCAAATGACGAGGCGAGTTTTGTTTGGACTTTTTCTGTGTCGTCTGCTCTTCACTGACGAGGTGTTGTTTCCGTGTTCAGTTTGAATGGGCCTCACCAGACCTGTTTCACTTCCAGGACGACACTGATAATGGAGCTCCGCATGGACCACCAGACTCACCCCCTCCGTTACCGTTATAGTAGACTGCTCAGTATCACGATTCCAGGGTTTGGATTGTATTTCTTGTAATCTTTGCTCGCTGCGATAGACCTCGCAGCTCGACTTGTATACTCGACAGTAGCTTCGAATTTAACAAACTAGACACCCCCGTCTCACGACCGAAATATCCGATCAACCCAACCAATATCAGGCTCGGTCTAGGAAGCATTACATCTCATACGAGTCGGTCAAAAGTTCGATACGGTCCCTAAGTAGGGCGATCAGCGCAAGATGAAGGAATCACGGTGGACGACTATTTCCTGATTATAACTTCCGAAGGTGAGAGATATTACACTTGTCTCCGATAGAACTATTTGTTGGAGGCTAAAATCTCCACCTGGCTTCCATTTCTAGCATTGAACAAGAACGCGTTTCGAGAGAACCCGTTGAGGTCCTTCAAGAGCTACGTTGGATCGCAAACAGAGGGAAGTGCTTGCGCTAGTGGAACTTTGGACGAGTAAAGTTGAGGTCTATGAGGGTCTATGCCATCATGCCTTTGAATCATGGGTCTGTCAAAATGTACCAGGACCATCCTGCACATTCCCGCAAGCCTATTCCGGCAAACGGTGTGTTCTGTTGCTCGTAACTCAGTCTTAGTTACCTGAATCTTGTTATTCAATCTTGTGCCAGTGACAAGGACGACAATCCGGAATTCTCGGTGCGATTGAGAGGCCAGGGTCCTTTATCGAGTCCGTTTAGTATGCACCCAGTTGTTTTATGTGGCCTTGCAAGCGACCCCTGACTGGAAACGCCCGATAGTCCTCTATCTCTTTGGATCAGGATCCGGCCGGGGAATGGTGTCACACTCCCTTGTGTGGGACGCCGTGTGAGTTTGACTTCAACTTGCGACTCGCGTTCTCACATCTTCGTACCTACCATTCAAACTTCACCCTCTCTTTATCTCGCCTCGGACCTTATGACGGGCATACTGATCCCAACTTCCAGGAGCCGATGTTCCGTTCAAAATTGTCGAGTAAACTACCAGTTAGAAGGTACTGCCAACGCAATTTCACAGCGTCTTGAGCCTGCTAGTGGTATGATGTACGTAGCTATCGGCAATGAGGATTCAAGTACTCATCCCGGGATGGAAGAACGGGGCGGGAGAGCGGCACTCAAACATCCCACGACCTACGATCAACATCTTAAGCCTCAGAGGGCCTTTCCAAACTTGAATTTCGTAAGTATGTCCACGGGGATTGTTGTGTTGGAAAAACCTTGCTAATAGGAAATAGGGAATGTGATCTAGGTTACGAACATCGAAAGGTTAGTCAGAGTGCATTTCGCTATTAAAAGGCAGGTTGTTTGGAGTGTCTAGTCCCACAGCATGCACCTCTCTCCTTGCTTCATTCTCCTTTCAATTACACTCACCGCGTACGCATTGGAACTCGATGCTGTCGCATTTTCGAAGATCAAGTTTGACTACATCATCGTAGGAGGGGGAACGACCGGCCTTACGGTTGCCGCTACGTGAGTTCAGCATCAAGTGTCGCTCCCGCTCGTCGTGCTTACCCTCGCCCGGAACCGTCAGGCTTTCGCAGAATTTGCGCGCCGTTGTGGGGGTCATCGAGGCTGGCGAACGGCTGTATGATGACAATGTACTCATACCTGGTAAGTTATGTTCGGTACGACGTTTGTGGTCCCAACGTCAGGTCTAAAAACAAACCAGGATTCGCCGGAACCATCCTCAACAGTACGGGTTTCATCATTGCGGAGCTCACACGTACCTGACTCTGTATAGATCCTAAATATGACTGGCAGTTCTTCTCAGTACCCCAGGATCATGTTAACAATCGACGGATCCAATTAGCACGGGGAAAAATTCTTGGAGGAACGAGTGCCCTGAACTATATGGACTACACTAGGTGACCCCTTGATCTGGCGCCCTCACATTTATGTTACCTTACTGACGCTTCGGACATTCCAGAGCTGCCATAAACGAATACGACGGTTCGGTGTTTAGGCTATCCAGAGTTTTTTGCCCGTCGTTGAAACTCACCGCCCTCTAGGCATCGAATCACTTGGTAATCCAGGATGGGGAGCCAAAGATCTATTCCCCTTCATGAAGACGGCAGAGAACTGGACGGCACCCACGAACCCCGAATTCATTCAAAACGACGGCGTAACTAACGATACAGTGAACCATGGCCGTCGCGGTGCACTGAAGACCACGAATTACCCACTCTTCAGCGATCTCCAACCGCCGTTCTTCAAGACGATCGAAAATCTTGGTGTTCCGATCAACAGAGCAGCTGTGAGTACGAGGGATGTGTCGATCATACCATTGGCTTGTCATGTCACTCACCCACATTCAAACTCAGTATGGCGGAAACAGCGTAGGTGGCTGGGCTTCCACTTGCACCATGGATGCCCAGAATCGCTCGCGACACTTTGCAGCTAATGTTAGTAACTTCTAATGGAATTTTTCAAGATATGTTTCTGATTGCCACGTTCGTTTTCTTTAGGCATTCTATGAGCCTAACCGCAAGAAGAAGAATTTGATCCTCCTTACTGGTGCACAAGCGACTAAGGTCAAGTTCGGTAATCGCAAGGCGGACGGAGGCGATCTTTCTGCGACCGGTGTAACCTTTATCGGACGCGACAACCGTACATACACAGCTAAAGTTTCAAAGGAAGTTGTCCTCTCAGCTGGTCTATATCGCGTTTTCCTTCGATGTCGCCATGTACTCATGTTCTTGTTATCAGGCTCCCTCAAGAATCCTCAGCTGCTCGAACTTTCTGGTGAGAGGATCGATGCTCCAGATCGTGCTTTTATACCAATCTTTCCCTCTCCTAGGCATTGGCAACCCTCGGCTTTTAAACAAGCTGGGGATCAAGACTCTGGTAGATTTGCCTGGTGTTGGTGAGAACTTACAGGTGCGTTCGATGACTATGACTTCTTCCTTCGGTCAACCGTATCCAATGATTCGGTTGCAGGACCATCCTGGAATCAACCAGAACTTTCAAGCTATTGATTCCGCGAACACCTTCGACAAGTTGAGCAGCCCCGAGGGTGTCGCAGAGGAATACAAGCTATACGTTCAGAACCGTACCGGATTACTGAGCACGTTCACGTCCGCCCTGGTTTTCATCCCCTGGAGTGACTTCATGTCCAAGAATGAGATCAGCCAACTTAAAAGCGAGCTCGATGCCGCATTGGCTGCGGATCCTGCCAAGTACAACACGCCGACCTACAAGCTGCAAAGGAAGTGGCTTGACGACGACACCGTTCCTGAGCTTGAACTCATCTTGTTCCCTCGTAAGTTCGCCATTCCCTGGTGACTGCTGATGCTCATAAGGTCCGGCAGGCTCTGCGCTCGCAAATCCAACTCAGACCACAGGGAAATTCTTCACCTTCAATACCCTCCTGATGCATTCTTGGGCTAGAGGAAGTGTAAGTGGAACAGTTTGCTACCACCCGTCCATTTGCCGACGTTCCGTTTTTGTTATCTAGGTCCATATCAATACCACCGATGGTACTGCCGCACCTCTCATGGACACAAGCTATTTAAACTCCCCCGCCGATATCGGTTCGTTTGCCCACACTTCAATTGTGAAACACCCGCACTCAAACACCCGCAGACACCAAAGTTTTTGTCAAGGCACTCCGCTATGGCTTCAAGCTTACCGAGACTGAACCCATGAAGTCGGTCACCAAAGGCGCCCTCAGTCCTGCAGAAAACGCTACCGACGCAGAACTACTTCAACACTTGAAGACCAATCTCGCCACCAACTATCACTTCATCGGGACCGCCGCGATGCTTCCTCGTGAGGAGAAGGGTGTCGTTGACCCTAACTTCAAGGTTTACGGTACCAAGAACTTGAGAGTTGCTGATGCTAGCATCCTCCCTATAGTAAGAACCTCCGTTCCAACGATGCCTGTCTATGTCGGTCTCATCGGAGCAATTGGAATATTTAGCACATCGCGGCTCACCCTATGTCGACGCTCTATGGGTATGTTAATGTGGTTTCTCTTTTCAACCAATAGGTTTCTTGCTGACTGACTCGGATCGCGTGTCCCTTGTAGTATGGGTATTAAAGCCGGTCGCACTATCCTCAAACACTGTTGATTGATTTACTGTCTACGATGTACTGAAAAAAATGCAATGTTCGACGTAATGTAGCCGCCCAACAATGCAGCTGGCCAGGGTTCGATGTCCGATTTAGTCGAGGGTAGCAAGGGTGGGCTGGGGTCGGACTACCAGGACATGCGCCCAGTCGCCCGAAGTCCCCATAGCGCATCCTGTTTTTGGCGCTTTCTTACCTATCGTCATGACCAATAGCCACATGTGTCGGTCCGCTGAGCTCTCCGGGACCTGGATGAGGAGTCTTCCGGACCTGATTATGATCTGGCTGGGTTATCTCAGGTCTGAAAGAGTGGGTCTAAGCTTTGCAGAGGTTTCATTTCTCGAAGCTGGAAAGCAATTACTGAACTGCACCTGAACAGTAGATCGCGAGGCCCGGGCGAACAGGCCAGAGTAGGCCCCCTGACAATAGCCGAAGAGGTCGGTTCAATCCACCTATCGGCCATAGGGACACTTTGGTCAGCCACACTTCATTCCGAAAGGGCGGCTAAAGTCGTCAGGCTGTCATTCTTGTCTTTCCAAAGTAAAGATTGTCCTCCTTGTACGAGAATTCTTGAAAAACTGAAAAATAATCCACCTATAGACCCTGAGATTGAATTGATTTTGGAACCGACCTCTCATCTCATTTTCGGGGGGCCTGCCAGAGTCCAGGCACGCGGAGCCACGTGGCACACGTGACCATAAACTCGCCTGAGATCCAGATTCCAGACACTCGTTGCTCGGTGCTCACTCAAGTCGATTTTGCACTCGATCGTGTGGTTTGCCCGTCCTTCCTCGAAGTGATTGCACCCGAGCTCTCAAAAGCACCCTTTTCTTCCAAATCTCCTGTCCTAGGCAGCTTGCTGCGGCCCTTGTACGCAGGTTCGATCCAGAGGTTTCCATTTAGCGACTCTGGTCTAGCAGCTTGGTCTTCCGAAGACGGGGGTGAAGTTGCTTCGATTCAGCGATGGATATCATCTGCTTTTCGAATGAAAACCTCAAGTCTTTGTAAGCATCGTATTCTATTATTCACGTCACCCTGCCCTCCAACTCACATTGTAGTCCTGCGTGAAGTCGGGATCAATCAGATGCGCACGCATAGCACATTGCCATAGCTATACAATAGAGATATTCAAAAGACTCGAATGAATTTCCGCGAAGCTGGGACTGATAGTTGTCATGCTGAGGTCAGTCTAGGGCACAGTAGAGCTGAATATGGAGAACATCGGGAAGGAAAACCACACTCTTCAAATACTTTCTCCTTGAAATTGAGTCAGTGTGTGTAGGTGAAGCCGAAGAGGTAAGTGAATGCTATGGCCTCTACAGTGTTCCTGACGATTGCAGCCAGGTCCTTGTCATCTCTGTATCACTATTCCAGAATGGCCCCGCCGGATTTCATTTGGTTCCGCCTAGACTACCCATTGCTTTTGATTCCCTCACAAAGGCCATATAACTTCGGAGTGAACACACTCCCGGTGGTTCGCGGCTTGCGTGATTTTGAGGACAATTCACTCGAATCCCCGGCGGTAAGAATAGGTAAATTTCGGTGATGCAGGTAAGTGTTCCCTTGGGAACTAGCTTCGGTCTGAGGACCATTGACAGGACATCTCGGGGGCAGCATCCACCTCTCCAGATATCTTAGGAGGCGCCGACTTGCATGCTTTTCACTTGCCTGCAACGAGACACATCAAATCACACTTTTCTGCCCTCTTTTGTGCATCTACCGTCTCCCACTTGATTGAGTATTGCACTACTGCTCTTCAACTCCGCCTCCGATCTCGGAACTTCGGACCACAGACTGACGGCATACCACCTTCCCCAGACGGCTAGAATCTCGGTGATGAGGTTCTGTTCATCGCCTCGTATGTCAGTTGAGCGCTGTATGGTGCTTTTCACTGAATGTCCTTCTCCGTTTCACCTGCTTGTACGTCCCTGATTTGAAAGCTGCCGGATTCAAACTCTGAGGATGCGATGACACGTAGCTGTTAAACGGATCCGCGGCGACGAATAACCTGTATTTCAATTCAAGCATGCAAAGACGGGACACTCATTTCAACATTGCAATCTCCTATCATCGGCCATTCAGTGATCTACTTGACTGACAAAGCTACCTGAGGCCTGAGGGCTTGTGGAGGCTCATTCTCCATAAAAGGGGACGTGTTTCGCAACACCGAACTCTACAACATGCGCCTTTCTCCTTGGTTTGCTCTCCTTTCATCGGCACTCGCCGCTTATGCGGTAGAGCTCGATGCCGCAGCATTCTCTAAGGTCAGCTTCGACTATATCGTTGTGGGAGGCGGGTCCACCGGTCTTACTGTCGCTGCAACGTGAGTCTAGGAATTAGTCCCCCGACTCCTACGCGTTGCGCTCATCGTCCTTCAGACTCGCCCAAGATAAGAACGCTGTTATAGGTGTTATCGAAGCCGGCGAACGCTTGTACGATGACAATGTCCTCATACCTGGTATGCTTGTTCGCTGATCAACCATGACTTTGATCTGATCCGAGATTAGGATTTGCCGGAACCATCCTTGGCAGTACGCAAAACCAGTCCACAATGTGACTCCATTCCTCAAAACTTTCCTCACCATTAGACCCCAAATACGATTGGGGATTCTTCTCGGTTCCTCAGGAGAATGTCAACAACCGACAGATTCTGTTGGCCCGAGGCAAGATTCTCGGCGGAACAAGTGTCTTGAACTATCTCGGTTATACCAGGTCCTTATTTCTCCCTTCGCTGTCCTCGAGTTTGTACTGACCCGTTATTGTGTCTAGAGCGTCCACGAACGAATACAACGGTAAATCGGTACCATCTATCTTTCAGTGTTCATGCTCACGGTTTTCTACTATCTTTCTAGGCCTCGAGGAGCTAGGCAACCCGGGATGGAATGCCGCAAACCTCTTCCCTTACATGAAGAAGTCTGAAAACTGGACTGCACCCACTAATCCCACTTTTGTGGAGCAAGAAGGTGTCAACAACGATACCGAGAACCATGGCCGCGCTGGTGGACTCAAAACCTCAACCTACAACCTGTTCAGCGACCTCCAACCTCCTTACCTCAAGACCTTTGAGAACTTGGGCGTTCCGATCAATAGGGCATCGGTGGGTTACATCCTGCCACTTGCGCATACATGGTCACTGACGTTTCGGCTCAGCATGGTGGCAATAGCGTAGGTGGCTGGTCAACAACTGCCACTATGGACGCTCAGAACCGCTCTCGGAGTTTTGCCGCGAACGTGAGTGGGCATTTCATCGCTTGTTGGTCGCGTTCCTGACGATTGCTGTCCGCACGTCTAGGCTTTCTATGAGCCCAACCATGAAAACAAGAACTTCATTCTTCTTACCGGCGCTCAGGCTACTAAGGTTGAATTCGGTGTTGCTAGTGGAACGGAAGATATCACGGCCACTGGTGTGACATATGTCGGTCGCGATGGTAAATCGTACACTTCAAACGTTAAGAAGGAAGTCGTGTTGTCGGCAGGTTCGCACCATCCCAGTGGCTTCTCGTCACCCTTGCGTTGGCTGACCTATCAATGAACGTAGGTTCGCTCAAGAATCCTCAGCTGCTCGAGCTCTCCGGTGAGTATTATGATTCACTTTCTCCTTGCGAGCCTCCCTGACTTCTTTCCAGGTATCGGTGATACCGGGCTCCTGGGCAAGTTGGGTATCAAGACTTTGGTAGACTTGCCAGGTGTCGGAGAGAACCTCCAGGTGGATTATACCTCTATTCACATTCCACCATTTTACCAACTCAACCTTTTGCCTAACAGGACCACCCCGGAATCAACCAAAACTTCCAGGCTATCGACTCCGCATTCACTTTTGATAAACTGAGTAGCCCCGAAGGTGTTGCCGAGGAGTACAAGCTTTACGTCCAGAACCGTACCGGATTGCTCAGCACGTTCTCCAATGCCTTGGTATTCATTCCTTGGACCGACTTTATGTCGAAGGAGGAAATCACCCAGTTAAAGAGCGAGCTTGACGCTGCATTGGCTGCTGATCCCGCCAAGTACGACACGCCGGTGTACAAGTTGCAGAGGAAGTGGCTCGATGATGATACCGTTCCGGAGCTCGAGATGATTTTGTTCCCTCGTGAGTAGGCTTTTTCCCTGCGGACGTCGCTCGTACTCAAGGTTCCCTGACTGAAGGATCTGCACTTGTCAACCCGAGCGAGACTAACGGCAAGTTCTACACCTTCAACACCCTTTTGATGCATGCTTGGGCTAGGGGAAGTGTAAGTGTTGCCCTCAGGTTCATCGAGATTTGCAAGGACTCATGATGAGTTTCCTATCAAAGGTCCATGTCAACAGTACCGACGGTCTTGCTGCCCCCGTGATGGATACGAGCTACTTGAAGTCTCCTGCTGACATCGGTTTGTTGCGTCCCCTACGCCCGCGACATCCAAGTACTCACACTGAGCGCTTTTACCTCTACAGACATCAAAGTCTTTGTCAAGGCCCTCCGATACGGCTTCAAGCTCGCTGGCACGGAACCCATGAAATCCTGGACCAAGGGCGTCATCAGTCCTGCCGAGGACGCTACCGACGAAGAGCTCATCCAGCATCTTAAGACGAACCTCGGCACCAATTACCACTTCATCGGAACCGCGTCCATGTTGCCACGTAAGGACAAGGGTGTTGTCGATTCCAACTTCAAGGTGTACGGAACGAAGAACCTTAGGATCTGTGATGCCAGTATCTTGCCTATTGTGAGTGACCTGTTGTTGTTATTTGCTGGAAGCTTGACGAAACAATCTCTTCGATAGCACATCGGAACCCATCCTATTGGAACGTTCTATGGGTAAGTCTTACCTTTTTCTGGGTCGAGAACGAACCAGCTGAATGAGCGTCGAATCGTAGCATGGGTGTCAAAGCTGGATGCACCATTCTGGGGACCTGTTAAATCATTCTGTGTTCGCGACCAAATAAAACACTTAAAGTTTCACTGATATCAATTCTCCATTCCTTTGTTTCTTGCTTAGTATAGTATGTCAGGCCATCGGGTTGTAATACATAATCTGTTTTTACAACGCCCGCCTAGCGGAGAACTTGAAAGTTGTTCCTTCCAATTCATAATCACTGAGACTTTAGACCAGAAATAGACGATCGAGGGTTCATACATGGACCTGCAAGCGACTGTATTGGACGTTACCAACCCTCTCCATCACTATTATTGGTAAAAAGTATCGCCGACATGGGGCGAAGCTGAAGCTCCGTGACGGGGACCAATAATGTGGAAAAAGAAAGTCCTGTACTGTTTCGCAAGCTATGTCACTATCTCTGAGGCGAAAGGCATACGCGTAATGTAGGTGTCAAGAAAAAAGCTGGTATTATTCGTGCAATAACATTGATAGATGTCCACAGTCCGTACGTTTTTTCTCCTAAACAATCCACTACTGGTTCTTCTTCTCATTCGCGTTGAAACTCTTGGAAGACAATTCGGTCCTGAGAGGGTTCTGGATGCTAGCCAGCGCCGAGATACCGAAATATAACACGGGGAGGAAAATGAAGAGGACGAAAGCGAGGATTATGATGAGACCCGGAGTGAGGAGCTGGTAACGGTGAAGGATCCCGCTTTTGGGCTGCTTGGGTGCAACGATCTGGGATGCGGAGGATGACGGGGAAACATCGAGAGTGGGGCGGTGTGGAGATGCGTTTCCTTCTCCGTCTAGTTGAGCCTGGCGTTTGTAAAGGTTGGGAGTTGAGCCGGTGTAAATGATAAGGTGGTTGTTGAACGGAAGGGCGGAGAGAGCGGAGGACAACAGGTAATCTATGGATTGAAAAGGGGATATTTTAGGAGCACAGGAATTAACATAAACCGGCAGAAACGAACCATGTTCAAGCATAGTATTCTTTCTGCTCGATTCCCCACCCAGCTCAGGCATGCTCAAGATTACCACGGATTTATCGCCTCCGTTGAGAGATACAGCACCCTGACCCGGCATAGTGTGCACAAGTCTGGAGTTGCATCTCTCCGAGACGGATTTCGCAAAGGAACCGAGGTCGAGGAAAGATTCCTCATGAGATGAAATGTATGCAAACTGACGAGAGGAAGATGCAGAAGAGAGAGAACGAGCGACATGAGAGTCCCTGGGGAGGTTTCGGAGATCTGAGGCATGGAGCTGCGGGCAGGTTAGTGGACCGATGCAGTGCAAAAAGTTCGACCTCAACGTACCCCAGGATGTTCGACAATGACTACTGCATCATGAATACAGACTTCATCTCCAGCAATGAAAGATTCCAAAAGACTGAAAGAATGAGCACTCGCTCCGGGCAGGGGCAGTCGGTCAATAGCACTGGAACTGGACCAGATTTGAGCAAATAAGCCTTCATGAATAGAGCTTTAGGAGCACTACCTGTGTGTAGACCATGCTAGCAGAGGAGAAGTATTCGAAAATGCAAGGGCAACTGGCGATAATGTCAACAGCAATCCCAGACGGGTCATCGTGGTGGTGGTCGCAGTCGAGGAGGTCAAGCTGCGACTGAACCAGTCTGAGTCTGACTGAGTCTGACTTCGTCACGGTAAAGGCACGTGATACCAAATGGGCCGGTTCAGGGCCGGTTCGGTTGCCTAATGTGGGGTACGCAATTCACATGGGCACTCGCTCTCAACTATGAACCGTATTCCGAGTTCCGTCCTCCACCCTTCCTTTCTTCTCAACCACCATGTTCAGAACTGCCATCTCTCACTCTACACGCTCAGCTAGATCTCGCTTGCTCGCATCGAATGCTACACGGTGAGCAAACCTTGTGCTGTAATCTCTCTGACCATAAAGTTGACCCCTCAATCGTAGAGCATTCACAACCACTAGATATCGTGCCTCGGAAGATACTCCGCAATTCAACTCGCTAGATGTTCTGACTGAAGAAGAACAAATGATTCGAGAAACGGGTGAGCTCGCAAGTCACTGAGGTTGCAGGAACGAAGACGCTCACCACCAGCCAATGCATAGTACAACGGTTCTCAACCGACGTCGTTAAACCCAAGGTCCGGGAGATGGACGAAAACGAAATGATGGATCCAGAGATCATAAAGGGTCTTTTCGAACAGGGTGTACGTCTTCCTCTGAGTCCCTTCGTCTTGGTGGCAAGGCTCACATACCCCGCAGTTGATGGGAATAGAGACTTCGGCTGCCCATGGCGGATCGGAATCTTCATTCACCGCTGCTATCATCGCCATTGAAGAGCTTGCCAAGGTCGACCCGTCCGTATCGGTAATGTGTGACGTACACAACACACTCGTGAACACCGTCATACGCAAATACGGGACCCAGGCTCAGCAGGACAAATGGCTACCCCCGTTAGCTACGGAGAAGGTGAGCTTGCACTCTACTTCTACTTGTTACACTGTCTTAGAGCTTTTTATAGCTTGGGTCTTTCTGCCTTTCAGAGCCGGCGTCTGGATCGGATGCTTTCGCACTGCAAACCAAAGCCCAAAAGGTCGGCGACGACTACGTTCTCAACGGAACTAAGATGTGGATCACCAACTCCTATGAGGCCGATATCTTCCTCATTTTCGCCAACGTAAGCCGAGAATCCTTCGATTGGTCGCACTCGTATAACACTTTTCGTTTTAGGTCGACCCCTCAAAAGGCTACAAGGGCATTACATGCTTTATTGCCACGAAAGACATGGGTATTCAGATCGCCAAGAAAGAGCAAAAACTCGGTATTCGAGCGTCTTCAACCTGTACCCTGAGCTTTGATGATTTCAAGGTCATTGAACCCTAGCACACCTATCCTATGCAGGCGTCTTGCTTACTCGAGTTATAGGTACCAGCAGAGAACGTCATTGGAGGTGTTGGTCAGGGATACAAGGTGGGTGTCTTCACGTTCTCTCACAGCTGTCCATAAACCAATATCATGGTTAATAGATCGCTATAGAAATCCTGAACGAGGGACGTATTGGTATCGCCTCACAGATGCTCGGTCTCGCACAGGGAGCCTTTAACCTCTCAGTCCCCTACACGTACACTAGGTCTCAGTTCGGCCAGCCCATCGGTACATTCCAGGGCATGGCCTTCCAGTTCGCTGAGGCTGCTACTCAGATTGAGGCGTCGCGCCTGTTGACCTACAACGCGGCGCGAAGAAAGGAGACTGGATTGAGCTTTGTCAAGGAGGCAGCTATGGCGAAGTGGTATGCCAGCCAGGTTGCACAGAAGGTTAGCGGGAGCGCGATTGAGTGGATGGGTGGACTCGGGTTCACGAGAGAGACTGGTGTTGAGAAGTTCTGGAGAGATTCGAAGATTGTACGTGCTCGGTTGTCGTTGAACATTACAGTCAGACTGATTTGTGCTGCTTTCTAGGGCGCGATCTATGAAGGAACCTCGAACATTCAGCTCCAGACAATTGCCAGGTTTATTCAAAAGGAACACGCCAGCTGAAGGACTCAGATGTTTGCCTGTGTATTTGTATAACCTACAGCCTTCAGGTCGGAACGGAGACCAAGTAATGTTATGGCTAACGAGATACTTGCCACTAGTGCTTCAAGTCATGAGTATGCCTTAAATCTCTGATGCGTAAATACGGATCTGAAAGTGAATTCGGGGCGGAGCGACGTACCCTAAGGACACCTTCGGGCACAGGGGACCGATCACACTGCCCAAATGGTTGATAACTGACTCAACGTTTTGCTTTGTCAGTCTTCAAAGACTCGCTCAGATTCATCTCCATCGAAAAGCAAAACGCTTTGACAAAGTAGAAAGTTCCACGGCTTTGACGCAAAATCGGAAGCACCGCACAGTTCTTGATGCGACCCAGGCTCGAACTGGGGACCTACTGCACACACCGATAATTCTTTTGGCCGCGTTAGACAGATGCGACAACCAACTACGCCATCGAACCACAGAGATAGAGAGAGGGTATAATTCGAGTCAGAGTGAATCAAAATCCTACTCAAACTGCGAGTTGCTACGATCCTACTCACGATCTGCAAGACTTCGAGCCTTCATAGATGGTTATCATCCAAGCTACTGAGAATAGACTGTTCTGGCTCCAAGCCTGGAGCCTCATAATCTCGCTGATAACACTACTGATCCCGAATCTGAGAATCGGCGCCTTTAGCCTCAGACCCGCAGTTGACCGTACGGTTCATCGGACGACTGGTTCGGGTCCAATCCAATATTACTAGTTTCCTTATTTCAATACACGAGTTGTACACGAGTATGGTGGTGAGTTTGAGACTGTAATGAGGCGCGAAATTTCATGAATGACGTATAAAGGACTCGGATAGACTTGTATTTTAACTTTTAGTGTATTCCAAAATGGGCAGAAGCATCGGCCGATTAGCAGTTGTTGAGGATGGTGCAGCCGGCTTTGATGCCCATGCTACGGGCAGTCAGTGAGACGCCCCTTCGTTATATCAAGATGCGACGCTTACCCGTAGAGCGTCGCCACAGGGTGGGCGGCGATGTGCTGGAAATAACTCCAATGAGTCCCGCATAGAAAGGGATTATCAGAACGGAGGCTCTTACAATCGGGAGGATGCTGGCATCAGCAATTCTCAAGTTCTTGGTGCCGTAGACCTTGAAGTCCGGATCAACCACACCCTTGTCTTCACGAGGAAGCATCGCGGCGGTTCCAATAAAGTGCCAGTTGGGGCCGAGTCTGGTCTTCAAGTGTTGAATGAGCTCTGCGTCGGTGGCGTTCTCTACAGGGCTGACGACGCCCTTGGTAACCGATTTCATGGGTTCCGTCCCAGCTAACTTGAAGCCGTACCGGAGTGCTTTGACGAAGACTTTGACGTCTATGGGAGTGTGAGAGTGTGTTCTCCATGTTTTCGACAAGACGACACAAACCGATATCGGCGGGGGAGCTCAGGTAGCTCGTGTCAACGACAGGAGGGGCAAGACCGTCGGTGCTGTTGACATGAACCTGCACAACAGGGATGTTCGAGAATCGCAACACGGGCAAGCGGAAAAGCAGCAATCAAGCACTCACGTTTCCCCTAGCCCAAGAGTGCGTTAAGAGGGTGTTGAAAGTGTAGAATTTGCCATTGGTATCGGTACCTTGATTGGTGATTGCAGAACCTACCGAGCATGAGGATGAGATATAATCGCGAGAAGTCGATCTTACGAGGGATCAAGATGACTTCGAGTTGAGGAACGGAGTCGTCGTCAAGCCATTTCCTTTGCAGCTTGTAGGCTGGCGTGTTGTACTTGGTGGAGTCCGCAGCCAAAGCAGCGTCGAGCTCAGTTTTCAGCTGGCTGATCTCCTGCTCGGACATAAAATTACTCCAGGGGAGGAATGCCAAGGCGGATGAGAACGTGCTCAGCAATCCGGTACGGTTCTGGACGTAGAGCTTGTACTCCTCAGCGACACCCTCCGGGGTGCTCAGCTTGTCAAAAGTGAACGCGGAGTCGATAGCTTGGAAGTATTGGTTGACTCCAGGATGGTCCTATAGCCAGACTGTCTGACACGGTTGTTAGGGAAGGAGGCTGGACCCACCTGCAAGTTCTCACCGACACCAGGCAATTCAATCAGAGTCTCGATTCCGAGTTTGTTCAGGAGCTGTGGGTTACCTATTCCTGAAAGAAGACACGACTTTGAAGAGGGTCCACCTCGAATGTCATCGTTTATCTCACCAGAAAGTTCGAGGAGTTGAGGGCTCTTGAGAGAACCTGATAGCACGGACGTGAGTCGATGTCACCGTGCAAGAATAAAGCGATACAAACCAGCTGAGAGGACGATCTCCCTCGACGCTTGAGCAATATATGTATGTTGGTCGCGCCCAACAAAGGTCACACCTGTGGCAGAGATATCGCCTCCGTTCGGGTGACCGAAGTTGACCTTGGTTGCTTGAGCACCTGTAAGGAGTATAAGGTTCTTCCTCTCGCGATTAGGCTCATAGAACGCCTGGAAAAAGACACATAGGAGTTGAAAACATGGCCTTGAAAACCCTCGTCGGAGGTTACTTACATTGGCAGCGAAGGACCGCGAGCGGTTCTGGGCGTCTATGGTGCGATCGGAAGCCCAGCCACCTACGGTGTATCCACCGTACTGAGGTTAAGTGGAGTTCAATGACGCGACGAGCAAAAGGAATCGTTACACTCACAGGTGCTCTGTTGATGGGGACGCCCAGATTATCAAATGCCTTCAAGAAGGGTGGCTGGAGGTCGCTGAAGAGTGTAGAACTCGTAGTCTTGAGTGCGCCACTACGACCATGGTTTTCCGAGTCGTTGCACACGCCGTAGTTTTGGATGAAGTCGGGGTTGGCGGGCGCCGTCCAGTTTTCGGCTTTCTTCATTAAGTTGAACAGATTTGTAGCTCCCCATCCTGGGTTACCTAGTTCCACAATACCTGGAAGACGGCGAGTGATTAACCATCAAGGAATGAATGCACTTTCAGTTCACTACCGTTGTATTCATTTGTGGTAGCCCTATATTTCCGGACGCATCAGTAAAATAATGTGTACATATACGGATGTCAGATAGCTGAGAGTCACCTGGTGTAGCCTAGATAGTTCAGGACACTCGTCCCTCCAAGAATCTTTCCCCGCGCCAATTGAATCTGTCGGTTGTTGACGTGATCCTGGGGTACCGAAAAGAACTGCCAGTCATATTTAGGATCTATGCAGAGTTAAGCGCATTCAAGATTCACAATGCTGAAGGGCGTACTGTTGAGAATGGTTCCGGCAAATCCTGCTTCATGTTTAGATCCGGTATCAAAACCGCACGTACACTGAGCATACCAGGTATGAGCACATTGTCATCATACAGCCGTTCGCCAGCTTCGATGACTCCCACGACGGCGCGTGAATCTTGTGAGAGCCTGAGAATGGTGAGGGCGGGCGTAGAGGGCAGGGTAATTATGGTGAACTCACGTAGCGGCAACTGTAAGGCCAGTTGTGCCCCCTCCTACAACAATGTAGTCAAATTTGACCTTCGAAAACGCGGCAGCATCGTATTCTACCGCGTATGCGGTGAGCGCCGTTGAAAGGAGAATGAATCGAGGAAAAAGGCGCATGGTATGGGAAGCACCTAAATGACCTCCCTTTTAATAGCAAAATCAACTCGTAATTCACTACTGGTCCATGACCTAGATCACATCAGACCCGCTGTATCCCCATCAACGAGTACAAACATAATCATCCCCGTGAAGAACTGATGAGGTTGAAGTTTAGGAGAGTCCGATGAGTTCCTATGAATGCAGCTTTCCCGTCCCTTGAACAGGTCGTATTGCCGCGGATAAGTGGCGGTATTATAGCTACGTCACCTCATTTGAATCGCGGTACGTTTGCAGGGACAGATAGTCCACTCTCAGTGACTTTGACGGACCCATGAATTCTGGACCTCGCTTGCGCACGTCCAAAATTCCACCAAGGCCCAACATAGCTTAGCTCTGGAAGGGCCGCAATGAATCGAACCGGAACACGTTCTGGTTCAAGGACATTCATTGCTGAGAACGGTGCCAAAGAGCAACCTCGATCTCCCACGAACAGATCTTGCAAAGTACTACTTACCTTCGGACGTCAGGGTACCAACGAATTACTCTTCCACCGTGTTTCCCTTGTCGTACGCTGTTCGTCTCATTGGAGCACAGTAGTGAGCTCTTGACGCTTCCTTGACTGCAATCTGATTTCGACTGGTCGGATCGTCCGTGTCCTTTTTCGGTCGTAGATTCTTTTGGGGCATCTGCGTGAATATGGCGAACGGCGAGGCGATTGCTCGCCGCCAACTAGAAGCCAGGCCTTTTTATCAGAATTGACTTGAGCCACAGGTGTCCGGTGAGGGCTATAAACAGTCTGTCAGCTCCCTCAACACGGGTAGCAAGTCAAGAATGTTAGACCCTCCGAAAGCTCGAACTTGAGGGATGATTGAGCCGAACTTGAACCGCTGCAAGGCGAGCCAGGACGACAGGGATAAAGAACAGATAATAGATGACGGATGTACTCTCCTCGAACCTTGGAGCTGAATTTCTTGCGGCTCACGATATTTCCTATTCTGAAGAGCTTTGTTTTCGCCAATAGCCATGTAGTACATGATATAGTCGTCGTCGTGGTCGTTTAACAAGCTTAGCGATGTTCAAGCACTGACAGTGAACCGCTGACATAATGCTGGCATCTCCCCGGACCGACGGTTTGCTACGGGCCGTGTCGGTCTCAAAGGTCCTTCGCCCAGTACCAAGTATTCTGTCGGGAATCCGATAGTTACTTGTAGCTTCGATGTGGAGTGCATTGAGCTCGGAATCAGCCAGTCGAAAATACTAGGCACGGATCACGCCTCGGCTCTGAGAACGACTTGGTCGAGGGCGTAGAGTAATACGTCCAAATGCTGGTCCTCACGCCAACGCACTTCAAGTTGACGAAACCGGACGTCGAAGAAGATTATGGATCCGCCCAAAACCCAAGTACATTCAAGGGTAGCCAAATTACATCCAACATTACAACCTAATGGATATTACAAGTGAGAAAGAGAAAGTGAAGCGTGGATTTTTATAAATGAGGGAAATAAAGAAGGATAGACTCGTGTTTTGGATCATTGAGTAGAACGATCGGCGGATTAGCAGTTCTTGAGAATAGTACAACCGGCTTTGATACCCATGCTACAAGATTTGCTCAGTAAGGGATCCAGTCATTGAAACGAGACACGACACTCACCCGTAGAGGGTCGCCACAGGGTGGGTTCCGATGTGCTATAAGTAGCTCCGATGAGACGCACATAACAAAGAGTATATTCAAACAAAAGCCTTACGATAGGGAGGATGCTAGCATCAGCAATTCTCAAATTCTTGGTGCCGTAGACCTTGAAGTTCGAATCGACGACACCCTTGTCCTTGCGAGGAAGCATCGCGGCAGTTCCGATAAAGTGATAGTTGGTGCCGAGGTTAGTCTTCAAGTGTTGAATGAGCTCCGCGTCGGTGGCGTTTTCTGCAGGGCTGATGACGCCCTTGGTGACCGACTTCATGGGCTCCGTCTTAGCGAGCTTGAAGCCATAGCGGAGCGCCTTGACGAAGACCTTAACGTCTATGGAAGCGTGAGCGGGAGTGTTTCACAATTGCGACAGAGGAGAACGAACCGATATCGGCGGGGGAGTTCAGGTAGCTCGTATCGATGACAGGGGCAGCAAGACCATCAGTGCTGTTGACATGAACCTGTGCGGTGAGAGTATTTGAGAACGTGGGCAAAAAGGCGAGCCTTGATGAAGCACTCACGTTTCCTCTCGACCAAGCATGCATCAAGAGGGTATTGAAAGTGTAGAATTTGCCGGTAGTATCGCTCGGGTTCACAAGGGCGGACCCTTGAGTTTTGACAACGTAAGTACTAGCGATGTCTGCTAGGGAAAATCTACTCACGAGGGAATAAGATAACTTCAAGCTCGGGAACAGAGTCGTCATCAAGCCATTTCCTTTGCAACTTGTAGGTCGGTGTGTTGTACTTGGCGGGATCGGCAGCCAATGCAGCATCGAGCTCCTTTTTCAGTTGAGTGAACTCTTGTTTGGACATGAAGTCGGTCCAGGGGATGAACACCAAGGCGGACGAGAATGTGCTCAGCAACCCGGTACGGTTCTGAACATATAAGTTATATTCCTCAGCAACGCCCTCAGGGCTGCTCAACTTATCGAAAGTGAACGCGGAGTCGATAGCTTGGAAGTTTTGGTTGATTCCAGGATGATCCTACAACCGAATCGTTGGATAAGGGCGAGCGAATGAAGAAGTTCAGGCGTACCTGCAAGTTCTCACCGACACCAGGCAAGTCCACCAGAGTCTTGATTCCGACCTTGTTCAGAACTTGGGTATTACCAATACCTAGAAGGAGAGAACGTCAACCAAAAAGCACGATCTGAAGTTATTAGTCCTCTTACCGGAAAGTTCGAGCAGTTGAGGGTTCTTAAGAGAACCTGATTGCGTAGACATGAGTCAATAGCAACGCTCAAGGGTGACACAATACAGACCAGCTGAGAGGACAACTTCCTTCGAAACTTGTGCGGTATATTTACGCTTGTCGCGGCCGACAAAGGTGACACCAGTGGCAGAGAGATCGCCTCCGTTCGCGTTACCGAATTCAACCTTGGTTGCTTGTGCCCCAGTGAGAAGGATTAGGTTCTTCTTCTCGCGGTTGGGCTCGTAGAACGCCTGGAAGGAGCGAGTGAGGTAGTCAGGTATATGGTCCCGGACAGTCTCGTTGGATGCTACTAACATTGGCAGCAAAATGTCTCGAGCGATTCTGCGCATCCATAGTGCAAGTAGTAGCCCAACCACCTACACTGTTTCCGCCATACTGTGTTTAGCTGAGGTCAACGGCATGACGGTGAGGTATGAATCTCGCGTACTCACCGGTGCTCTGTTGGTAGGAACACCGAGGTTCTCAAATGCCTTGAAGAAGGGCGGCTGGAGGTCGCTGAAGAGCCCGTAGCTGGTGGTTTTGAGCGCACCACTACGACCGTGATTCACTGGGTCGTTGTTCACGCCGTATTTGTCAATAAACTCGCGATTGGTAGGGGCCGTCCAGTTTTCGGATTTCTTCATGAAGTCGAACATAGTTTTGGCGCCCCATCCTGGATTACCAAGTGACTCGATACCTGTAAGACGGAGGGTGAGTTCCTATGGGTAAAGACAGAGTCCACTAGCGCAATACCGTTGTATTCGTTTGTGGCAGCTCTAAAATACCCGGCGCGTCAGTAAGGTACCACATGGATTGGAGGAAAGATTCGACCTGGTGTAGCCTAGATAGTTCAAAACACTCGTCCCTCCAAGAATCTTTCCCCGCGCCAATTGAATTTGTCGGTTATCAACATGGTCCTGGGGCACCGAGAAGAACTGCCAGTCGTATTTAGGATCTATGCAGAGTCAGGCACATGTGAATTCTGCCACGATGAAAGTCGTACTGTTGAGAATTGTCCCCGCGAAACCTGCGTCATGTTTAGCCCTGGCATTGGGATTATAGACAACATGAACATACCAGGGATGAGGACATTGTCATCATACAAGCGCTCTCCAGCTTCAATGACTCCCACAACAGCCCGTGAATCCTGCGAGAGCCTAGTGATAGGTGAGGACGAGCGTAACATGCGGGGGGATTAAATGGTAACTTACGTAGCGGCAACCGTAAGGCCGGTCGTTCCCCCTCCTACAACGAGATAGTCAAACTTGACCTTCGAAAACGCGGCAGCATCGAGTTCTACCGCGTATGCGGTGAGCGCCGTTGATAGGAGAACGAACCAAGGAGAGAGACGCATGGTGTGGGATTAGATAGTCGCAAACAACCTCCCTTTAATACCAAAATCTACTCGTAACCCTCCACTAGTTCGTAATCTGGACCACATTAGACCTTTTGCATTCACAATTAGAATGCATCGGCCAACGTAACAGTTCCCGTGAGTAGATGATGAGATCAAAGTTTAGAACGCCCTGTGAGGCCTTATGGATGTAAAGCGGGCGTGGGAGGCATCTGCCTGAAACCCATACATACTCTCCGGGGGTCCCAGACTCCCGTTTTTCCGTTGCTTGGATGAATTGCGTTACCGTAGACAAGTGCCGATAGCTACGTGTCATTTGAGTCGCGGTACTAAAGCCAGGGGTCCCAGATGGCTTGAATTTGTGAAAACAAGTTAACGGGTAGGGATAGTCTGGTAGCGCTGCCAGTACCTTGCTGGTATCTTTACCGTCTTGGGAAGAAGACCGACTCTTGGTTGGCATCAGCATTTACTCTGAACTTCTGGAAATGGGACAGAGTTGAACGTGTGTGCAATAGGGAAGGTTGAGTGTAGGAAATAAGGTGCCTTGTCGTGCGCGGGAGCAGGCTTTGTCCGGTCCATGTGCCGGAACAACGAGAAGCCTACAATCCTATTCATGAATAACATCATCTGAAACTGCGTTACTCCCGGGTTGCCCTCTCCAACTTCGATCTTTTGATCATTTTCAAGGAACTTCGCACCTGGAGGAAATCATTCCTGAAAAGACCAGATTCATATTGAAGGGATGCATCATCTTCGTACCACTCCAGGATCGCTTGTCGTTTCCAATGAGCAGCAGTAAGCCGGACTGGAAAAGCTGTCAGTTTCAGGGTGGGTAAACGACGAGCGACAGTTGGAATTCGATAACAGGAGATCATATGCGTTCACCTGTAATTGACAATTATTCGTACCCAAAGTCGAAGGACGACAATATACGAGAAAAGCGACAGCGAGCACCGGGATCGGGAGAAGACAGCTGACGGAGTCCCGGGAGTGAACGGTGTTAGTCTTTCTCAACAACGAAGGAACGAACGCACGAGGGTCACTTGAATAGGCCCGGCTACCAGTTTGAAAAGTAGTAACCAACCTTGATCAACCCATCCGCCGATATATCCTGAATATTGATCGGACTAAGTCGAGATGTCTAATCCATGCTCAGCTGAAACGAGGCCGGCGTTTGAAAAAATTCCCAACGATGCTGTCGACCCGCATGGCTTCTGGACTGGACTGGTAAAACCGAATCGGCGGCCGCGTCGTAAGAAAACTCACGACGTCCGCGTATGTTGACAATCGAAGTCCTCCAAACCGTCACGAGTCTGGCCACCATCAATTTTGTCGCTTTTCGTGGTTATTCGACGTCCCCAATCCGTGAAGTTTGACAGAGATAGACAGGCTATTAACCCCACGGATAAATCAATAGAAACCCTTTTGGTTGGTTGTGAGTAAGAAACTGATAGGTGAAATGATTGATTTCAAGCACTCAACTGGCGATGAAATTTGCATACTCATTAGTGCTGGCACGTACCTTGGATTGAACATTCCCGACTCAAAGCAGGACCCCTGGATTAAACGACTCGGAGATTCAAAGTGATTGCTATCAAGGCGTATTGAGTTCTCAAGGGGTGGTACCTCGAGTAAGGGGTAGGATTTTGTCGGGCGCGAATGAATTGCAGCTGAGATGATGGAATAGTCTCCCAAAGGCAGATTACAGTGAACGCAGCCTCGTCTGTTCAGTCAGTTCAACGAGGTTCAACGTAAAGAAGGGTCCGTGGGAAAACGAGACATCACCTGCGGCAGCGTTCAGCTTGTTGATCCGGTGCGGACTTCGCCGAACGTCGGACGTCGGACTTCCTCCTGCCTCCTCTGGGATCTTTCTTGTACAGAGAGCTCAATTCTTACTCTCCAGGTTAGCGTCGGATCTTTGACCGATGAAAGGTAGAAACTGATGATACAAGTTATTACCTTGGGCGGAGACGGCCACCAAGTCAGCTTGCGGAGCCATTCTGAGCAAGATTAGATTCCTATCAGGATAACCAGAACATTCACCGAAGCTTCAGAGTCTCAGACGTGAGTCGGGAGAGAGTAGGACGACGCTCTGCTGGCATTAGATGCTGTGTCTTCTCGAGCCAAGTCACACCGTGAGCAGTAAATCCCGCTCCATAACTCACCACATCGAACCAGACTGCAGCCAGCCAGCCACGTGTATTAGACCGCTTTGTAAAGGTTAACGTCACCGAGAGTCGTCATCAAAATCGGTTACCTTATAGTCAGTTCTCCGACTAAGACTCGTGGATTCCCAGATGTGGACTCGATGTACTTCCTAAAAGCAAAATTCAGTACTTGCCTGCCACACGTTCCTAAAGAGGTAGCGGTAACCACCCATGAAATCAAGAAATGGTCCATTTCTTCCATCCTACAATATGTCAAAGAGACCAAGTGACAAGACCTTGTGCCGGAGCTAAAGAATCATCGAAGGGAGACGAGTTGAACTGACTCGAAATAGAGGTCTAAAGATAGTCCTTGCATCTATCTAGTCACTATAAAGGACGTTGTGCAGAGGATAACTCTTGACGTCTGGCGGCTTGTCTGCCTTCGGGATTGCGAATGGCTTTAAGACCTTACGCTGATGGTCTTCAGAGCGAGGGGTAATCGTGAAGGGGAAGTCGAAGAGTAGTCCGGAGGACATCTATGAATAGAATGACTCTCGTGAGATGAAAAGCAACGTACGGCTTCATGCCAGAGGTAGTCCTCGGGAGAACGAGTGTGGGTTTGACGTTATCGAGCATATGGATCGCTGAGAGCATGGGAGGAATACCAATGCATATAGACACCCCGTTCAAGTCAGTACCAGAGCATCTACGTCTCTGAATGACATTTCGATACACGAACGGGAAATCTCAACGGCCAAGGGTACCTGCCGAAACCCAAGTGACCTTCGAGTGATCGTTTGCCTCGATTTTTGGTTGGTTCGGATCCATGATAGATAGATACACGGCACCGTCCCATGAAGGAACCGCCGGAGCCGGAATGGACCGGGAGATGAGCACACCACAACGAGGAGGAGGTCAACCAACGATTAGCCTTGTATTGAGAGCGCTAGGCGAAGGCTAGGGCTAGGGAGTGCTCCACGACTTGAGGGGATTCTTCATCGTCATCATCGGGGTGCTTATTCATTTCCTTGTCTCAGTCTTCGACCTACTTCGAGTAGATGAGAATCAGATTCGCATCCATCGGAGGCTGGAGGCGAAAGAAACGCTCGTTAATACGCACGACTGCTGTATACATGGATTTAGACGTATCTCCGCTCAATTTCTTCCCTTCGACGCGGGTTTTCCCATCTTGAATTACGAGCAGCTTCGGTCTTTCGTTGAATGAGAAGGATGAAAGGTTCGTCCTCGCTACCCGCTTCCTCTTCTGCTGGCCCTTGGGTATCTGCCCTTTAATTTCTCTTTCTGTACCGCCCTTTAGAATTCGTTCCAGAGCCGAACGTGGTCGCTCATACCCGTCCTCTTCGTCATTCGTTCGTTCCGAAGACTGTCTATCCAACTGCCATCGTTTGTGAATGGTGCCGATTCACTTTGCAGAGTTATTTGGTGCAGAGAAGATTGAGCCTTGTACGTCGAGTACATCTCTACGCAACGCCAGAGTCAGAAAAACCAAGGAGGACGAAAAGCTGGGACTCACTTGGCGCCCTCCCCTCTATCCTTGTAGGTCTTTTGGCATGCCTCAAGCCCCATACAGGTCTGTGAAGTCAGGGTGAGAGCGGTGATGGTGGTCTTGTGTATCCGCTCGACCACGACGTCTTCGCTGTGAGAGGTGCTGTATCTTCATCCTCTTCACGAAATTTCCGGCTCGTCCGACTCGCCCCTTTCCAGTGACCTCATCGACCTCAGTTTCTCCGGATTCATCTGTGCGTACGCTCTCTTGTTGCTTATGAGTGAGTCCTGGCTGTCGATGGGGATTACTATGTGATAGTGTTATACCATGTCCAGATCTGTCATAGCGCTTAGGCAGGTAGGCTTGCCGTTATCGTGGGATTGATTGATAGCCGTACGTGCTGATGTAATGGCAACATCTGTCCAGTCAACGACCTTCATTGTTCAACGAGTGCCAGCTCAACATTCCACTTCTCGCTCTTTCTTTCGAGTTTCCAGACCCTCAACGAGAGAAGGGGTCAAATCCCGTTAACTCGGATTTGCCATCTGGAGCCACACGTGGTCGCGTCTAGGAAGGCGATTCGGGAGTCGGATGCCTCCGTGCCCAGAACTCTAGATGGTTTTGCCTCTCCAATGCCCTCGGCACATTTTATTCGACTTCGACTGTACATTTTCGAAAGACCTGGTCCGAACTGCTTGTTCTGATGAATATCCAATATATCTTCACTGGTACGTTTTGCTGGTGACGCGATCACATCGGCAATTCTACAATACTCAGTCGCTCAGTCGTGACCTCTTGGATCCTCAAGCTGTCAGATTCAGTATCATTATATGTCCCTTTTGTCCAGAGCTTCGCATGCGAATAACGATGCGTTATAGAACAAATGTCAGATTGTTGTCCTCACCTCGCTCCCCCAACGCTCGCCCGCGGTCCAACTTCTACTCTTCAGAGCACTCACTACTCGGAGTCAACTCCGAGTAGGTCTGAGGAGGGGAAGGCTCCTCCGGTCATCCGAAAAACGCTGTTCGCAGTAATCGGTCAGATACCGGCTCACGGGCTCACAAGTGGATCCTCTGCTACAGCACGAGTCACTACTTCGTAATGGAATCCCTCAATCCAACGGGCTTGGGGCCGTTGTACCATTGTAGCCCAGTGACGAGAAAGTTGTGGACCCAGTTGTCTTCATCAATATTCCAAGTCCACCAACAGTATAACCCTGAAGAATCCAGTTCGGCCGTCTCAAAACGCTCAGAAGTATGCCCATCAGTGTAAGTGCCGGTGGAGCTAACTTTAGCGAATAGCTCACAGCTGGGGGAAGAATGAAACCGGTCAGAGCGCCCAGGAAATTTTTAGGCGAGATGTTAATCAGCCCCGTACCCGGACACTTACTCTGCAGGCAATAAACTCGCATTCATCCAATCCCGCCGTCTCTGAGTAGACGGGAAAGATGTAAACCAGAGTAGGACCCTGTACAAAAAAAGTTTAAATATCGCAACGCATCCGGTCAAAGTTCCATCGTCCATCCAGCCGCTCATCCTAACTACCTTTGGATTAATCCCGACACGACCAGGATAATGAAGTTCTCCACCTTGTTCTTCGCTGTCTCCTCGGCGCTTGCCACCGCGACCTCTGTTTTCGCACAGGCAGCTCCCCCTGCGCCCCCGGTGCTCAAGCACCTCTACACCCTCAACTGCACCCTCGATACTCCCGTCGACGTTGGCCCTGGCCCTAAGGGGCACCGTGTCGTGCTCCCCATCATTGGTGGAACCTTCTCCGGAAAGCATTTGAGTGGTACGTCCTTCCCACACGGCCATTCCACCTCATATTCGCGCCGTCCAGTCGCCGCTACCCCATTCTTCGGGTACCTCCCTTACTGACCCGCTCTTTTTTAGGTACTGTCATGAACCTCGGCGCTGATTGGGGTCTCGCCGACTCCTTTGGCACATTCAGCGCCGACACCCGCTACAACCTCATCACCGACGATGGCGAACGTATCTTCATCCAAACTGCTGGCCCTGGTCAGACCCCCGATGGTGTTGCAGGAACCTTGTGGCACCTCCGTATCGCCTTCGAGACTGGCAGTGCGAAGTACTACTGGCTCAACAACATTGTCGCTGTTGGCCTGCTCCGCCCTGGCAATGCTGCCCTCAACTATGTGATCATCGATGCGTTCTACATGGATGGTCCCGCTGCCCAAGCTGCGATTGGAGAGTAAGGGATCGACGACTGGGAAATGGACACAATAGTTTGATATACAATAGTCAATGCTGTAGAAGTGCCGATTACAAGAGAACCTAGACCGAAAAGTGTAGTAGAACTCCAATTGGAACACCTGGCCCTTCCTCCTCGCCTGTCGTGGCGCCTATTTCGAGATGGCTTGGAAGGATGGTTTGTTGAGATTCAAGGATAGGTGAGAATTACACTGTAGACATATGGGCATTGAATTGGTCAGCTGGAGTGCGCGTGTAGCCTTTTGTGCAGGATGAATCAATGACGCCTTGAGACCTTGAGATTTCAAGCGGCATCCGTTCAGTCCGACCAAGTGATATCATTTTAAGGTTGTGTACCCACTGAATCGCCTTCTCCGAGAAACATATCCATTCCTGGCGAATCCTGGGGGTTCCTCCAGGAGTACACGAGTCGAAGTCTGGCTTTACCCGCTCTCAAGTTCGTTTTATGCTTGATGGGTTCCCAAAGCTGCAGATACTCGTACAAGTCAATTCATCCCAGTTTAAAGCAGATATAAGGAGAATTAGACGGCTGTGCTAGGCTCAGCTGAGGTCGATGGTTGTGGTAGTGGTTGAAACCAAGCGACAAGTTGAAGAGGCAATCTTCTCTCACGCCCGCCTAGTACCGGCAAATGCTGCCGCTACCGTTTTTGCCACTTCTCACGAAGCCGGTCATGACCGCCCTGCCATTGCGCTGCGTACTCTTCACATCTTCTCACATGGTGCTTCTGCTCGCCGTACTCAAGAGTTGCTATCGCTGGTTTGGGCGGAACAGAACACGTTCAACAAGTTACCTCCGGCCAACTCAGGGCTCTCAAATTAGAAAAGTTCCGCTGAAAACCAAACCTCAAGTACCGTACATTCTTCGAGTGGCATCTCTCGCCTCTGTCCAGTAGAACCTCCCTCTCCTTTTGCTCGAGCTTGTCAAACAATCCCTCCGATCAAGCTACCTCGAGCCATTGGAAAGCCAGTGCGGGAATGCAGATAACTGTTGGAAGAGGTCTAGATCAATTTGTGCGATCAGGTACGTCCATATTATTCCAATACAAGGCGACGAGCCCGAGATAATGATGCAAAACAAAGGTAGAACATGCAAGCTGATGGTTTTGAATTTATTTGATCACTATGCTGAGAGGGGCGCAATTCAGGTAGTGTCGGTTCTCGGAAATTCTTGCAGGCCACGGCGGGTTGCGGCTCGTAACCCAACACGGACAAGTCACTGCCTATTCAGTTTTACCGCCAGCATCGCGCCATCATTGAATGAGATGTAGTGCGGAGGCTTACAGATGCAGACGTCGAGAGTTGCATTAGCTTAGGAATCCACCATATGCAGCTTATCAATATCGCAACAGATCTGAATCAGCATCTAATTCCTCCTCACAACCGCCACATTTTGCGAAGTATCATCACAACAGCCGGACTACTTAACCCCCTGCAGATAGACTGCTCTCTATCGTTTCATTTCCGCCATGTCTTCAACATTTACGTCATTTGCTATCGTCGGTGCTTCCGGACTCGTTGGATCCCATATCCTTAATGCGTTCCTCTCGATCGGAGTCAATCCGCTCGTTTTGAGTAGAACCTCTTCCGACAAAACCTTCCCCCCCAATACTCAAGTGGCCAAAGTCGACCTTGAAAACGTTGACGAGGTCGCCAAAGTGCTTAAAGAGCACAACGTCGAAGTGGTCGTGTCCGTAGCTGGCACCACTGGTATCCCAACGCAGCGACCCGTTGCTGATGCAGCGAAGAAAGCTGGTGTCAAGCTCTTCGTTCCCTCCGAGTTTGGGTCTGTTACGGAGGGTGTCAGTAAAGTACCAGGGGAGAGCGAAGAGTCCCCTTTGGTGCAAAAGGAGAAGTTTATTGGTACGTTCGCCTTCGATTTCGGAATCTGGTTTCCTAATGGCGTGCTTACCTTTTATGTTTCGGGATAGACTATCTGCAATCGGTCGGACTGCCATACACTAGATTTTTTGTGAGCATGTTACAAAGGCCTTGCACTCCAGCGCGTCTTCGCTTACATACTGTTGCAAGATTGGACAACTATCCAACTTCGTGCCATGGTTCACCGGTCACCTTGAGAATGGAAAGGTGAACGTTATCGGAAAGGGGGAGACATCTGTCTCCTTCACAGATCCTTCAGACGTCGGTGGTCAGTCTCCATTGAAGATTGGCCGTTTGAGATCATCACTGAGATTTCTTTACAGGTTATGTCGCTCACGTCCTCACTACTCTTCCCTCCAGCGAGCTAGAAAACAGATCACTCCGGATCGAAGGTGAAGGCGCGACGGTCCTGGAGCTTGCGAAAAAGTTGAACAAGGAGATCCAGTATACCGACAAGGTTCCGGGAGAGCCGCTCAACGAAGTCAAGAACTACCTGCTCGGGACGTGGGATAGTGGAAGAGGGAGCTCTAGGTATGACTTTGGAATTAAAGGTTTGAGGGAAGGCGAAACGGCCAATGATAATCACCTATGGGCGGGCCACAAGTGGAAGACGATTGCGGACAGCATTCAGTGAGGAGATATACAAGCATGCAGAGCATGTGTAGTATAGAGCCATCTGTACCATTGATATCGAGCTCGAATTATAGGTTTAACGGCAATACTTTCCATCTAGCAAAAAGCCCGTTATGACGAGCTTGGCCGAGCTCGAGCAGGCAACATTGTGGTCCCTGAGTTTCCAGTTGATGAAGATAAACGCATCGGATCGAACCAGGTCAGTACGAAGAATGATTTGAAAGTTGATTTGATTCAAGTTCTCGAATACAAACTTGTATGATGGCAAAGATGATGACTCCTACTAAGATCTACAACTACGCAACCAGCATCCGCATTGACTAGATACTCCTCGTAACTCGTAAATATTCGTGACTTGTACATACTCGTAGCATTCCATGAATCGTGAAAAATTCGTAAATCGTAAATCTTGTAAAGGTCCAGTAGGTGGGTGGGTTTCGGCCCAAAGGCCAGGTACAAGGCTCGAGTGACACCTCTCGAGTAGACAAAGGCGATGTCCCCACTAAAAATACATCTCCTCCCCGTACCCTGCGGAGTAAAGCACATCTCCGTCATTCCGAATATCCTGTGTCGCGTGTCAAACACCTCCAGTAGCTTGAATCTTGGCTTGGTTTCGGCGCAAGGCCTGGTACAGGGCTCAAGGGACACAACCCTTGAGTCGCTGGCTGATGTTGCCATTACATCATCTCCCTATACCAAAACGTTGGATGGAGGGGAGGTCGTCGGCTGCGACCCTCCGGAATAGTAGGGCGGAGTCGAGCGAGGCTCAAGACTACACGACGCCCTACTTGAGTGTTGATCTTAATATGTTTCCGTCCGTTTCCTGGCGTTCGACGCTTGTCGCCTGCGACCGAGATAGTAGCGATGTCGATAGAATGTCAGATAGTAATGTGCGTGTGGGAATAGGAGGGTAGAGGATGTCGAACGTAGTTCAAGGTGCCGGACGACTCGTATCCGGACCGACAATAATATAGAGCAAGAACCAGGCATGGCCCGCCCTCCAGGCCCCCTCATACCACCCGCCTTTGGTGTAGAGCCCAAGCTTGCCACGGTCATACGAGTCGCTGTCGTCCCAGAGCCACTCACTATCATCCCACGAGACGACTTCGAGACCATACGCGTGAAGGTGTCCAGCCTTGATTTGCTTCCAAGTGGGCAAGGTGACGATAATTTCTAGAGTGAACGCTCGAGACATATAGGCGAGACAGGCGCGAAGGGTTGAATAGAAATGATAGATGTGGACCACAGCCGATCGAGATTTTCTGTAGGCAGGTGACAGGAGGGTATAGCTGTGGCGAAGTACCGAATGGCTTTGGATGAATCTGAGCTTGTCCTCGTCCTTGAAGAAGATGAACGCCGTGAGGGTTACGCAAAACATGAAGTGGAATTGAGCGAAGAGGACAAATTTGACGAGGATCCAATTGGTAAGCGCCTTCTTTGCATCGGCGGCGGCGATGAGGAGCGACTTGCTGCGAGTGAGGGATTCAGAGTGTGCAGCTCGGTGATTGGAAAGCGATGACATGAACTCTTGCGTGACAATTTCCATACACGACTTAAGTGCGAGTAACGTCCAGTATGCGGTGATGGCGTCCCAGAACTCGACGAACGTTGGGAGAGGAGTGACGATCAGGGCTTTGAAGACCCAAACGACCACGGCGAGATGGCCTTTGGCGATGTAGAGGCCGATGGTGATGACAGATCTGACAATGGTGGTGGCGAGAGAATTGACGGTGGTCGTGAGACTTGCAGCGAGGCTTGACCAGAAGACGAGGAAGTCCGCCATTCGAGCCGTTATAGAGATGAGATCTCCGACGACGTTGGTGGGTGATGCTGACAGGCTTACAGTCGACCACTCAACGACGCCTATGTAAGCGAGCCCACACCAATCTAGAATGTCGGTGCCATGGATGGTATCGAGAAGGGTGGGAGAGCTATAGACGACAATCACAACAGGAAGAAAAAACATGAGTACGAGAGATTGTCGAGCCCACGCCTAACATGAAGAGTCGATAAGCAGAATTAAGAATAAGAAGCAACTAAGAAACATACCTTCTGAGAAACCAGGGCAAGTGAAGACAATAGTACCAAAACGAGTATGCCGATGCCGATTGGCCATAGCGTGTCATGACCCTCGTTGACGAGAGGGACGTCCAGACTCCTACTGGGAGGAAGCGAGAACGTTCGAGAAGGTATCAGGACTGGAACCTCCTCGATAACGACGGTTGGCGGATGAAGAACCCGATTCAACCACTTGGAAAGTGAAGAAACGGAGAGAGAGCGAGCGAGAGACTCAAATACGAAGTTCAACATGGTTGTTCAATGAAGAGAAGGAAGACAGAAAGGCGCCAAAGGACAGGATCTGGGTTCAACAAAGTCACATGATATGTATTTCATGTGTTTAGACGCGTCGTGTCCTCACATGATCGCGCCTCCATTCTCAGAGATTCTCTGAGCCATCTGAGCCAGCTCACGAATGCTTTCGAGGGCGATATTCAGCACTGAAGCCAACTTCGATGGGTAGGACACTGAGCTGCATGGAACTGGCCCAGAGTATGTAGTAGCACTTACCTCGTACCCGGCCAGGTGCCGGCCAAATTTCATGACTACCCTTGCTAGGCCCAAGGATGATCCTAGCAGACAGAGCATGAGCCACCTCAAGTGAGGTTCCCGACAGCTCGGATGTGGAAACTTCAAGCTTCAAGTCCTAAGGTGCAGGGATCGATGCGAAGTCATTATCAAGATCTCACGTATTGACCAGGTCGCCTGGTCGCCTGGGGCCGATAATCTAATCTGTCTTCCAACGACGGCCATGTCCTTGGTTTTGCTCCCTCGGAGTCCCATTAATTGTTCGACAACACACCATCTCTCTGCAGGCTCGACTTTCTTTGCCATAAAAAAAAGGTGAACAAGACAGAAAATCAAATCATCCAAATTGACACCTTCGGATCACATCACACGAGACGACTGGTGCAACTCAACTTGGAGCCTAAAACTGCGAATGGCGGATTGTATAGGTGCTGGGTATGCCTTATTTCTGTTTATTCTGGCGACTTCCAAATCCAAACAGACACAACAATCCTTTTTTGAGGGCCGTAGCACAGAATCGAGCTTCTGACGACCTCAGATTCAGGAGGCATGCTTATGATATCTTGAAGGTCAGAAGACACAGGACGAAGCTACTCAGCGTGATGCTTGAATGACGGGGACTAGGGCTTTGGGGCTTTGGGTACGCTTTTCTCCTCTTTCTCCTCGGTTGCGTCTTGCTGACCTGGCTTTCGTTGTAGGAGACAGCATGCCCCCAGGTTACGACTGCAAACCCCAGACCTCTCGCTACGCCAGTGATAAGGCGAAGGAACGAGATACGAGAATGGTTATCGACGTTGCTGTTGACCATCTCGGACGCACCCAAGCCCGTTTCGGATATTGGGGTTGATCGCGATGAATACATAGTCAAGGTGAGGAACTTCCGTTCCACTCTGGAGGAAGAGAATATTGACTACGTTGACGTTGGTCTTCGTTGCAGGTGTTGCGCTGAATCAGGGAAAATTCGAGGGATGGTTGATGGGTCAAGTCGTGGCGGGCAGGAACTGATCACCGAAGGATACGAGAAATGAACAGCAGATTTGGAGGGGGGAAAGGTATCCTCTTCATCATATCCAAGTTGCACTCGTTCCCGAGCTCATCACCAACACCGTTGACTGCTGGTCTATTATCGAATAGTCAACTTCATCGTATTCATCGAAGAATACGCCCACGGACGTTCGTTCCCATGCGCTTGAATGGTGAATCTGAAGTTTAACGATCCTCGGGATTCCTTCTTGATCTCGCCCTCTCTGGACGCAACCTAAGTAACCCGTTTCTTGTCGATTTCTATCGGACTCGCACAAAAAAATTGGGGACACCAGGTGACCGTGTCAGTGCATACTAGGAGATATAGCGGCGATAGGGACATGCGTATGAGGAGGGCTGTGTTGTCTACGACAGCAATTGTTAGTCTCAACCGCTCTTCTCTTTCTCCCCCACGTTCCCCCCACCCCCTCCACCCCATTCAAATGAGCGGTCCGACATTTTTCGCCAATGCCCGAGGCACGACTATAGGAGCCAATGCTACCTTTCAAGCTGCGTATGGAAATGTTGTTATCAACAATCCTCCTCCTCAGTGCACTCACGCAGAGGATCGAGTTGTGTTGGTGCGTACTATGCCTTCGTATAACATGGGTCACTGCTAATCCTCTCTTCTAGCACGGGAAGACCTATCGACGTATCATCGACGGCGACCTCGTTTATCGGCGCCAACTTTCATCTCAAGTTATATCTATCGCCATCAAGCCCGAGTCTGGAGGTGGAACATCAACATTGAAGGAATCGCAATTAGTCCAGGTTAGGAAGACGAGACGAACCGCGGAGGTCGTCGGGGTTGGAGGGATGTTCACGGTGACGACGTTTGAGCCAGCGGGCGAGAGCGATGACGAGTTCGACTCAGTGAGCTGTGGTTTCGGAATCTAGTAGGATATGTTATTGACTTGTGGCAGGTTTTGGAATGCGTCCTAAAGGCAGCGACTTCGCTGAGGTGTGCCATCCAGTAGCCTATCCTTATGTTGATACTGACATCATCCAGGTCGCCATTCCTCACGCAGCTCTTTGCGTTCGGCGGGTCCAACCTATCGGCAATGATCGCACATGATGGTATGTAGGTTTTTTTGTTCGGATTTTTTGGTTGTGAGTGCTGATATATTGTAGAACTTGCGGATGGATATGGATATGTAGATCAGTTTTGGGAAAAGAATCGGATTGTTTATTACTACCTCATATATACATATGTATGTTTCGCTCTTGAGCTTTTCGTCACAACTGACAGCGAGTGTCCTTAGGGGACTGCAGTTGAATCTTTGCGTGATGACAAGACTGTGGTATTTACGGTGAGGTTGTTATTTCCATTATCGACTACTTAGTAAAAGCAACCAGGTTACGCATCGTTATAGGGATTGGTCGGTGAACCTCAAAACTCTCAGTTGGCAATATGATCTAGCTTCCGTCGCCCTTGATCCACCGGGTGAAGAACACCTCCAAGCATTCTACAACCACCTCTCACCACTTTGCCAGGACACCGTTCGACAACTTGACACCACCGAAATCATCGCCTGCGTTGAGGAAACACTCGGCGATATTTTGTGCCTGGTTGCATCATATGATCGGAGCTGGATTGGTGATCTGTCAGGCTTTGCTAAACACGGCTTCTTGACTTTCGGGTCTGTCATCCACTGGCACAACGCCGAAATCCTTGCCTACTTTCCTTCCATTCCTCCCCTTGAGTGGTTTTGCAAGAGTTCACACCCCAATGTCAAAGCAAGCTTTTCCAGTTCAGGTACGTTCGCTGATCAACTCTGACTTGTATTTACTAATCGGTTACAGTGCCATGGCGAGTCGACTTTTCGTTCCGCAAGACTGGTGATTTCCAAGTCAACCTCGATTTCGGCTGGCGCATTCCAGAGAGAAACCGCAACCAACTTCAAACCGCGTTCCTCTGCCAGTCCCTTCTCTTCCTCAACAACTGGGAGGATGCGAGGGAAGTTGGTAAGTGTCCTGGACTGAGTCACCTTCCTCCTCTTATCTTTTCATCCACTCAGTTTATGTCGGTCAAGTCGGATTCATCCTCACAACCTACCATCATGACCCTGCAATGTCTTCCAAACCCACATACCTCTTCGTACCGCCTCTACCCATCAAAATCATCAACAATATGCATTGCATACCATACCCACTTCCCAAACCTTTGTTTTTCTGGAGCCATGATCCGCAAGGAAAAGAAGCTATCGCCGAGGAGAGATGGGAGAAACTTGGTATTCCCAAGTTAGAATTACAGCACTGGGTTGGGTCTTGTTGGCAGCGGGACAACTATGATTTTGTCTACAATCATCTGATATCGAGAGATTATGATTGGGATGGGAGGGAATACGCGCGAGAGCATGACTATCCGGAGCTAATCTACGGCAACTACCTATTCTTCTGAAATCCGTCGAATACTGATTTTCTCTCAGGGGATCCATATGTCGTTCAGTCAATGGGAGTACAGGTGCAGGAATTTTATTTCTGGAGTCAACCAACAGAGAGTCTAAGCACCATATACGAAGACGATGATGAACTCGCGACAGGAAAGTAAAAAGGTTACACCTCGTAAAGTCCCCACACTTCTCACTGTCGTTCCAGCAGACCCAACCGAATTTGAGCGACCCGAGGTGAAAGAACCAGACTCCCAGCACGAGACCAGGACTCTTGTACTTCGTTCTGCTCCGCTTTCCGGATGGTCGAGGTTCGTAGAGAAAATCCGCACTACGCCTAACCGAAAGGAAGCGCGAAATCAAAGGCTGGGGAATTGAAGATCCTGTGGTGACTGATCCGGATGGTGGTAGGGGTGATACAGGATCTTGACTCTTCTCGAACATTGATGTTTTTGACTTCGTGATGGGGTAGTCTTTGGCTTCGTCTAGATCTGTGGTGGACTCGGAAATATGTCTTATTGTTCCCGTCTACTTGTAAAAATATTGGTCACAATATGTATATAGTTCCAACCTTCTCTCAACATCGTCTGGCCGTATGGCGCATTCCCTGAGCGTTATCTAGTGAGTTGCACTCTAGAAATTATCGACGGGAGGGCATGTCATGCCACACGGCAGAAAGACCGACGTACAAGCGTACACAACAATGGAACATGAGCTGTAGGCCAGATTCGAGGTGAAGCTCCAAGCTCTTCTCTGTCGTCACCGGACCGAGCCCGTAATCATGGTCTGGTTCGAGAGTCAATTCCACAGTGCTTCAGCGGGCCCGAGGCATTGTCAGCTGGATTCTTGACTCGAATATCCGATGGTGATGGATACTTGGTACGTTTGTGACTTCGAGAGATCTATGATACCTCGTAGGCCAGTACCGGTCCTAGTTTTTGCTTGATAGCCACCCTGAGGCTCAGAGGAGAGAATCTGTACGCCCGAGCCAGCAAGCAAATTGGACAGACGAGGTGTAGCAAAGATTCCGCGACGAGGCCATAGACGAAGCGTACAAAAGCCGAGACTATCAGAGGGAGAGAAGCTCACGTTGTTTTTCAGCTAACAATTGATTCAACGACGTCCGGGCCTTGCGATCTCGCGTCTCCATAATCGAAAGCCAGCCTGTCTTCTCGCCGTCGTCGTGGACATCCGTTGGGTACAGTTATCCGAATCGCAGGTGTTGTGTTGGCGTAGGATGAACTATATGGAGCGCTGCGAATGCTTCCTCAATCATTGGGAAGTGTTCGAGGGAGGAGAGAGAGACCACGACACGCACTGTGCACTGTCCGAGAACGGATAATCCTACAGGCGAATAGCCCATGGTCGCTCGTTGCTTGGAACTGAATCCCATGTCCCATACGGCTGGTAGCACATCGGGGTTTGCAGAAGTGTGCGATCTTCATAGGCGGAAATGAGCACACGAGAGCTTTTATCATAAGCGAGGAGCCACCGGTCCTAATCTGAAAACGATGTCAGGGAAAGCTCGGTTGCGGTCAAAATGGATACATACCCGGGCTGAGTCATGAGTGCAACCAGCAAAGGTCGCCTCATCCGACGAGGTCAATCATCTCGGCCTCCTTCGTGTTCAGTACGTGTTGGTTATCTTTCTCGTCGTTTCTCGTGTTGACCGTGATCACCCTTATCAGGCTCGGGACTGGTGATATTATCCTAAACCTGTCGGTCGACAAGTCACCATAGAGAATGCGACAGCGCGATGACTGAGTGTAAACAATGTTGGCCAAAGACAAGGAGAAAAAATCTGCCTTGGCATGCGCACCGAATTTCTCCAGCTATCTCAAGACGAGCCAGCTCGACCCGCTTGTCAACTACCTTCTTCATGTCCTCAGTCCCACCGTCATCCTTTTGCTCCAGCTGTGTAGCAATATCATCGATATCCTTTCACTCAACTCGAAGCATTCTCGCTTGAAACTTCTGAAGATTTGTTCCAAGTAGCTTGGGCGAGGCGAGGAAGGAGTGCTCGAGTGATGCACGCGTAGACGACAGTCAGAAATGAGCCAATTGTAGAAGATGGTTTAACAAAACGAGATAAGAAGGGAGGTTCGGAGGATGATTGCATATGAAGACGTACCAGATCACAGACTGGGAACATGCACATCCAACCTGAGAGGAAGGGCATACGAGAAGATCATCGACCTTCTCCGACTGTTGGCGGCTTTGACACCGAGTTCAACCAAAGACTCAACGGACTCCCAGGACTGGCCAGCTTCCAGAGATATCCCCTTCTCGAAGCGAGCAAATTCGGTCTGCTCATCCGCCTTTGACGAGTCCTTTGAATCCTCCCACTCGAATGACTTCCAAAGGGCACCAACAACCTCGTTGATTCGCGAATCTTCTTTGATATCCTTGTAGAAAGCTGGGTAGAATGGACCCTGCGTCTGGGCCGTGGAAAGCGCATGCGAGATCCAAGCCCCAACATATGGCAATGGGTTTCAACGTCGTCTTGTACAATCAACGATGTCCGGACTATGAGTACGCATCTCCGTCACCGAAAGCCATCCAGTCCCCTTGCTGTCTTCATTGCCTCTCAATCGCGACGCTCGAAAAGGATTGGGTACAATAATCGTAGATGGTGTGTTGACACAGGGTGAACCGTATAAAGGCTTGCCAATGCGTTCTGGATGATGAAAAAAGGGTGAGAGTGCGGGGGAGAACTGGAGGCAAGAAAGCACGACAGGCACGGGTAATGTCCGAGAGCTCAAACTCTGCGTCAAGAAAAAGCCTTCAACCGCTGCCTCTAGCCTCTAGCGCGGTCACTCTCTGCGGCCATTGTTCGAGTTTGGTTCGAGTTATTCGACCATCCTGATGCTTGATGCATTTTAGAAAGCGAGTTGAGCTTGGGTTTCCAGACAGCTGGTGCGGAGGTCATTGGACATTTGAGGGTGAACTTGTAAGTGTTAGCACCAGTGCAATTTCCAGTGGGTCAGAACGGAGGTCGAGGTCGAAGATGTCGTCGTCAGGACCAAACGAATTACGGGCGCTTGCTGAATTTTCAGATTCAGTCGCCCCTTCTTCTTGCTGCTGAATGCGCTGCTGTACGATTCATTCCCAGAGTCTCTTCTGGTTCATCATCTAGTGCCAATGCTTATTTTCTCTGTTTTTTTGCTCTCTTTCCACGCGTTGTGTATTCTCAAAAGTCATTGTATAAATATGATATGTCTACCATGAACATCACCTCCCCACAGGCCTCACCGTATCCTCTCAGACGTACGCTGATATGCCGCCAAACTTGCGTCGTAAGCCCGAGAGCAAGTCGATTCCGTGGTCTTCCTTTCGGTATCGCTCTGAGTCCGGTGGGTTCACCTCCACAAATAACCGGCCCATCTGCAGAGTCACGGTTGTACCGTGAAGTTGGTCGAATGCTGGTTAGGTCCTTATTGTGAGGCGCCCCGATTTGAGAAGACGAAGTCTTGAATGGACGGTAGAAGGGAGAGCCACTGGCGAGTGTTATGATTGTATGGGTGTTGTGATTATCGAGAATTACGCAAGCTCACCTCCTGGTCATTTTCCAAGCCTAAACATGCGCACGACCCCGTCCCGTCCATTGACCACCTCCACGTCTGCAGCACGAGCGTCGCCCACGACCTCTGGGTGTTTGATACCAGGAAGGCGAGCGGGACGGAGAGGTTCTCGGGTAGGAGTGGTTGGTTGGGTAACGATCACGCAGTCGTAAAGGCCTGTTGTGTGTCAGAAACAAGCCAATTGCGTGAATTGGTGACATCGAAATGGACGACTTGTGGTATCGAATGTTCTCCTGTCGTGCTGTGTGGGTGAGAATCAATGTCAGGCTGGCAGTATGGACCCGGAAACAGCTATCGTGGAGGGTTGGAGGTGGAGTTGACAGGGAGGCATTCAATGGTTATCCGGGATCCCATCGTCGAGATGGTCGTCTCAGACATACACTGGCATGCTAAAGTAGCTGGGCTGTTGAATCACAGTTTTCTGGAAAAAAACAAACAAGTCACATACCTGTCGTTTCAAAACCTAACTCACCCCGTCTACCGATGCCTTCCCATCCAAATCTTGTCGATCCCCACTCCATGTATATTTGGCCTCCATTCCGGTGAAGGGTGCTGACAAGGTACAACACAACTGATAGCTTCTCAAAAGCTAGTGATTGAACTCGTACAGGTTGAGAAGAGGACGTTGGTTCGAAGTACAGAGACGATAACGGGGAGGTGAACGGCGAACGTTCTGAGGCATGACTGATGGTGGTCGTCGAGGCGAGAGCTTGTTGTCGGTATAAGCGCCCGTGCCAGGCTTCTTTTACAGTAACCGCGACCGGTCCTCCTCCGATTTGGCTAAGTGTTGGGTGCAATTCACCGAAATATCACCTATACGAGACCATGGAGCATTATTGCCTGGAAGAAAGCTGTAAGCCGGGTTATTAACGCGAATATGGCCTCTACTGACTTCAGCAAGAGTTAGACTTGAAGGCTTGACTCTCCATCGCGTTTATCGTCCCCAGGACGCGTTCTTACAAGCTGCAAATACGCGGAAAAGGTTTTCATGTCACCCTTTCAAGATGCCGGGGATACCCGCAGAGAATTTCGAGTCTCATGTCGAACAAGACACACCGAATCGAAAACACCACCAGACTCTCTACGACGCCCTTCCCATTCACCCTTCCTCCTCATCGTCTATGCTCAAATCTCTTACGATTCCCCTCTGAGGAGCTGAGGGATCCGATATATTGGATCTTGAGCTCTGCCATCTATTCCACCAGCTCACCGGTCCCCTCTACACCTCTCCCACGACTGTACTTGTTCTATTGGAAGGTCTCAAAGCTCGACCTCAGAATCGGGAGTATGCTCAGGATATCTTGAAGGACCAAAGATATCGAACGAAACCACAGAACGGAATGCTTGAATGACGGGTATATCGGGGCTTTGGGTACGGTTTTCTGCTATTCTCTTCGGTTGCGTCTTGCTGACCTGGCTTTCATGGCAGTAGACAGCATGCCCCAGGTTACGACTGTAAATTCCAGATCAGTCGTGTAGGCGAAGAAACGAGATCAGTCATGCATCAGAAAGAAGGTTATTGACGTTGATTGTTGACCAACTCGGATGTGCCCAAGATTTCGGATTGATCGCGAGGAATCGATAGTCAAGGTGAGGAACTTTCGTTCTACTCTGGAGGAAGAGAACACTGACTACGTTCATTTTTGTTGCAGGCGTTGCGCCGAATCAGAGGGAAGATTTGAGGGATGTTGATGGGTCTCATCGTGGCGGGCAGGAACTGATCACCGAAGGATGCGAGAAGAGAACAGTAGACCTGGTGGGGAAAAAGGTACAGTCTTCATGTTGATGTTCAAGTCGTTCTCGTTCCCGAGCTCAACATCATCATGTCGTCGATTGCTAGTCCCTCATCAAATAGTGGACTTTCTCATCATCTTCATCAAAGAGTATGCCCACGGACGTTCTTTCCCATGACCTTGAATGATGAATTTGAAGACCAACGATCCTCAGGCTTCCCGCTTGAGCTCGCCCTCTCTGGACGCAACCTCTGTCATCGAAGTAACCCGTTTCTCGTCGATTTCCATCGGACCCGCACAAAAAGCTGGGGACACACCAGGTGACCGTGTCAGTACTGGGAGATATGGCGGCGATTCGGACATGTGCATGAGGAGGGCTGTGTTGTCTTTTATAGTTCACGACAGCATTTCTTAGTCCCAACAGCTCTTCTCTTTCTTTCCCCACTTTCCCCCACTTTCCCCCTCACCCTCTCCACCCCCATCCGATGAGCGGTCCGACATTTTTCGCCAACGCCCGAGGCACGACTATAGGAGCCAATGCTACTTTTCAAGCTGCGTATGGAAATGCTGTTATTAACAATCCTCCTCAGTGCACTCACGCAGAGGATCGAGTCGTTTTGGTGCGTAGTATAACTCGTGGAACGTGGGTCTCCGCTAATCCTTTCTTCTAATATGGGAAAACCTATCGACGGATCATCGACGGTGACCTCGTTTATCGGCGCCAGCTTTCGTCCAAAGTCATATCTGTCGCCATCAAGCCCGAGTCTGAAAGCGGAACATCAGGATCGCTGGAATCTCAGGTAGTACAGGTTAGGAAGACGAAACGAACTGCGAACATCGTCGGGGTTGGAGGGATGTTCACGGTGACGACGTTTGAGCCGGCGGGCGAGAGCGATGACGGGTTCGAATCAGTGAGCTGTGGTTTTGGAATCTGGTGGAATATGCTACTGACTTGTGGCAGGTTTTGGAATGCATCCTAGAGGCAGCAACTTCGCTGAGGTGTGCCATCCAGTACCCTATCCTTATGTTGATACTGACTTGCGTCTAGGTCGCCATTCCTCACGCAGCTCTTTGCGTTCAGCGGATCCAACCTATCGGCATTGATCACACATGATGGTAGGTTTCTTCGTTGGGATTTTTGGTTGTGGGTGCTGATATATTGTAGAACTTGCGGATGGACTTGGATATGTAGGTCAGTTACGGGAAAAGAATCGGATTGTATGGTACTACCTCATATATACAAATGTATGTTTCGCCCTTGAGCTTTGTGTCACAACTGACAGTGAGTGTCCTAGGGGACTGCAGTTGACTCTTTGCGCGATGACGATTCGGTGGTATTTCTGGTGAGGTGGTTATTTCCATTATTGACTACTTAGTAAACGCAACCAGGTTACAAGTCGTTGGAGGGATTGGTCGGTGAACCTCAAAACTCTCACTTGGCAATATGATCCAACTTCTGTCGCCCTCGACCCACCGAGTGAAGGAGACCTCCAACCATTCCACAACCGCCGCCCCCCACTTTGCCAAGACACCGTTCGACATCTCGACACCGCCGAAATCGTCGCCTGCGTTGAGGAAACACTCGGCGATGTTTTGGGCCTGGTTGCGTCATTCGAAGGGAGGTGGACCAGTTCGGATCTGTCAGACTTTGCTAAACACGGCTTTTTGACTTTCGGGGCCATCGTCGACTTGAACAAAGCCGAAATCCTCGCCCACTTCCCTTCCCCTCCTCTACTTGAGTGGTTTTGCAAGAGCAACCATCCCGATGTCAAAGCGAGCTTTTCAAGCTCTGGTACGTCCACCGATTAATTCTGACTTCTATCTACTGATCAGATTTAGTGCCGTGGCGAGTCGACTTTTCGTTCTGCAAAACTGGTGATGTCCAAGTCGCCCTCCATCTCGGCTGGGGCATTGCAGAGAAGGACCACAACCAACTTCGAACCGCGTTCCTCTGCCAGTCCCTTCCCTTCCTCAACAACTGCGAGGATGTAGAGAAAGTTGGTAAGTCCCAAATGAGTCCCCCACCTTCCTCGTCTCATCTTTTCTTCCACTCAGTTTATATCAATCAAGTCCGATTCATCCTCACAATCACCCTCCATCACAACCCTATAACATCCTCTAAACCCACATACCTCTTCGTGCCGCCTCTACCCATCAAAATCATCAACAACATGCATTGTGTACCATACCCACTTCCCCAACCCTTGTTTTTCTGGAGCCATGATTCGCAAGGAAAAGAAGCTATCGCTGAGGAAAATTGGGAGGAACTCGGTATTCCCGAGTTGGAATTAGAGCACTGGGTTGGGACTTCTTGGCAGAGGCGGGACTATGATTTTGTCTACAGTCATCTGATATCGAGAGATTATGATTTGAATGGGAGAGAATATGCACGAGAGCATGACTATCCGGAGCTGATATACGGCAACTACCTTTTCCCCCTTCTGAAACCCTTTGAATACTGATTTTTCCTCGCAGGGGATCCATATGACGTTCGGTCAGCAGAAGTACAGGCGCAAGAATTTGATTTCTGGAGTCCATCAATGGAGGGTCTGAGCACCATACACGAAGAAGACGATGAACTCGCAACAGGCAAGTAAAATGGTTACACCTCGTGAAATCCCTACACTTCTCACTATCATTCCAGCAGACCCGATCGAGTCTGAGCCGAATGAGGTGGATGCCCCGGGCCCCCAGTACGAGTCCGACCCCCAGAGCAATGCTATTGTTCTTCGTTCCACTCCGCTTTCCGGATGGTCGAAGTTTATACCGAAGATCCGCACCTCGTCTCGCTAAAAGGAAGCGTGAAAGCAAAGAGGGAATTGAAGATACCGTGGTTGGGAGGTGATGTGGGATTTCGACTCTTCTTGAACATTAATGTTTTCGGCTTCTTCAGCACTCGTAATGTACTAGTAGTCTTTGTATATTTCTGCGATGGACTTGGATATGTACTATTTGTCGCGCGCGCACGGAAAGAGTTACTTGCGAGCGTACAGAGATGGACCATGCTCGAGGTGAGTCATGACATTCCTCAGAAAGAGTCTTCTCCATCGTCCGGTTTGAGCCCGATGCTCATTAATCATGATTCGTCGATGGTTGAATTTGAGGTCTTTTGAGCCTCACGCTCGGCCGAAGAACATTGATTGTTGTATCTCTTGCTTGAGTACCCGACATTGATAAATCATCGTCGATTGACGACCAGCAGATCTTTGAATGTTCGGTACGTTTGTGATCTATGGCCCGGGATAGGGAGGGATGCCACCAAAGGTCTCCATAGTCATAGTATGCATTATTCTCGTCAGACCGGGCTCAGTGCCAGTCCTCGAGGCCTAGAGGAGAGCAGGGCGAAGCCCAAGAACGAAAGTGGGATGCGAAGGTTTTGCTGAACTATTCTCACGCATTGACCAGGTCGCCAGGCACGACGATACTGATGAAAAATCTAATCTTATCCGGTCCAAGGTCTGGCTATGGACGGCCACGTCCCTATTTCTCCTCTTCATGCTACTCTTAGCTTTCTCTCTTCTGCATGGTCTAATTGTTGTATCGGCCCAATCGACCGGACTTAGTTGGCCGTCCGAAGTCGGGCCAGTGATTGCCATCGGTACGTTGGAACTTGGACATTGTACTAAAATGAGAGGCTCAACTTGGGTCTCGCCTCTCTAGATTTGGGTTCATCGTGCGTAGCATACACGTATGCTCGATATTATAATTGACATTATATCTCTTACAGATATGCCCAGGTTGGGTGTGTGGGTTATCTCGGTTCTCCTCGCAGATTTTTGACAGCATATCCGTTAGTCTCGCAGTGGAGGATAAGGACCGTGTTGACATCCTCAAGGATGATATAGGAAGGTCAAGAATACCAACAAGGGCGTGTTTTGCCGCGGACGGGACGTTAGCGTGAGTTGTTCCTTTGCGTTCGTATCGTATAATAGCCTCTTAAAAACTGTGCAACAGGTATGGCCATGCATGCCCTGACGTACTCGACGGATCTGTGATTCACAATATCTTACGCTACGTGGACTTGATACCACCACCCGCTGATGCACGGGAGCGGGGAGAGACGGCTTTCCTCGATGGTCTACGCGATTCTTCTAGGCAATCGTAAGTCTAACGTCCATGCCATTCAATAATTCTCGTTTAGGCGGCTTTTTGTTTCAGGTTCCTCCCTTCTACACCAGAAGGACCACCCGAACTATCCACACTTGAAAATGGTCAAACGATCACATACGTACGCGAACAATTGTTTTCTTGGCCTTCAAGCAGAATCCTAACGAAACACAGACTCCCGCTCAGCTCGTGCTGGGATTCTTAAACCACCTTCAACAACTAGCGTCGTCTTACTACAACCACACAATAACCTCTGCATTAATCGTGGTACCCACAGGTCTGTCACGTTGCCTCATCCACTTGTTTAAATTCTACTGACCACAGACCCGGAAACCTCAGCTCATGCGGAAACCTACCGTTCTGTACTTCTCAGCATCGCACCCGCTTACCATAATGAAGACACCTCAACGACCTCGATCCCAAACTCCTCACCACCCCTCCAAATCCTCAGGGTTATAAAGTACTGTGTAGCAACAATCTCCGCACACGGTCTACTCGATAACCCCGAAGAAACGTATACCCTCACGTACCACTTGGATCTGGAAGAGATGGCACCATTCGAAGTTACCATCTCTCTCCTCGAAGAAGACGGTGTGATAGAGGTTCTTGGCTCGGAGCATATGGAACTTGAAGATAGACTCGAGGAGTGGCTTTTAGGGGAACTCGGTCGGAAGGTGTTTCCGGACGTGTGGGGGTGGTATGACAAAATACGGGAGATACCGACTGTGGAGGGGGATAGAGTGAAGGAGATAGCTAGGAAGGCGAGGGTGGAGTTGTTTTCTGTTGATGGTGACTCTGTCGAGGTCGTATTCGGGGAAGTTGGATACCCTGATATCTCGACGATTTTGACCAAGGATATCTTCTACGGTTTGTACCGGGACCTGATCTTCCGGACGGTAGACTTGTCGATGAAGGCTCTACGATCAGCCGCAGTGTACGAACACAAACCGGGTATAGGGGACCTTGACCAGGTACGTAGTCATACCAGTAATCATCCCAATCACTCTTATCATTCTCATCCCAGATCGTCCTGAGCGGCAAATCTTCGACACACCCACTCATAACTAAACTCCTCGCACTTGCGTTCCCCAACGTCACTGTTATCTCCCATTATTACTTCGACAAGACTGGAATCACACCAGAGACTGCCGCTGTCATAGGCGCAGCCCGTCACGCTGTTGTTGCCTACTCGGACTACAAACAGGGATGCATCGGGTGTTTCTCCATCTCGACCATGGACATCGGTGTCGAAGTGAACGAAGGTGTAGTTGGCGTGATCATCCCGCGAAACTGGGTTCTCCCTACGCAGAGGACAAAGAGGTGTGTGTACAACCCCCAGCGCACCGGTTGCGTGTTCCTTTTGAGCTAATAAATAACGGCGAGTAGGTTCAATATAACCACTGGTGATATCCGGATTCACGGTGGGTTTGGGAGGTACACGAATAGTACTGTGCTCCTTGGGACGCTTGGTCTACCACCCGGCGAGGGGGAGGTTGAGATCAAGGCAACCATGGATTCTCTTGGGCTGTCTGTAGAGGTTGAAGCACGGAGGGATGGGAATGACAGGTGCGTATAGTTTGCCTAGTGGGCGGATGGGGTACTCACTCACTTTTGTTAGAACAACCACACTGACTGTGAACATCCCGATGCCCGATGATTTATGGCCAGAAGACGAGATCATTAGACTCATTGATGAGGCGGTTGAATTTGATCGGAGAGCGAGGGAAGCTACTGTATTATGATAGGGCATGTCTAGCGAAGTAGCTACTCGAGTAAATCCGAACACATCCTGTACTGATACAGAGATATTCTAGTTCTTTTATCAGAGGGTCAAGAGCCGTCGATTCGCCGTAGTCCAAAGCTGCCCCCTCTCTCTCTCGCCTCGCGGGCTCCTTGATGCATAAATATCCCGATAGCTAGTTGGCATAGCATACGAAAACTAAAACACTAATCATCATCACTGCTACTATCGTCCTCGCTCTCCTGGTCGTCATCGGTGCTACTCTCCTCATCGCTCTCCTCATCCTGTGGAGACTTCTTCACCGGGCCTCATCACAGTCATCTGCCCAGCGAGTGAGTCTTCCTCGGGGTCGGAGATCTCATCTTCCGGAGCATCCTGAGTATCGAGCGCTGATGCATCGTCAAATTTGAGCCGTAAATGCAATGAGGGTGAGCAAGTTGGGGTGAATAAGACCATCGGCGACTGACTGTCATTGTCCTCGATACCTTCTCTCCAACGAAGGTGTCACTGATCAGCTAAACAACCCAGGTCCGTTCGGTGCTTGGAATTGAATCGTGTGCGACCCAGTAGTCCCTCTCATTGGGAGCGTCGGAGTTGGCGTAAGGAACGTGGGGGATCTTCATAGGTGGAACGACAACGCGAGAGCTTTTGTCGTCAGCAAGAAAGAGCCACCAGCTCGAGCGTCGGTTCTATTTGGAGGAAGGTGTCAGGGAGAGTTCGCTTGTGGATGAAGAGTGAGCTCGTACCCCAGGCTAGTATGGCGCATGAGCGTAACCAGCGACGTCACATTCGTCAACCATTTTGTCCAACAAGAACATCTTTCTCGTCACTTGATACCCTTTTTCATTGAGTCGGCGGTAATTGTAGGCTTGTCATTGCGTTTGTGATTCGGTGGTGTTATCCTGAGCTTGACGATGTGAGAGACGATAGAGGAAGGTACAATAACACGTTCGCCAATGACTATGGGCAGAGAGCATTAGTTCGAGAACGAGTCCTGCCGTCCATCTGGATGCCCGTAATCCTCCCAGTTCTTACGAATAAACTCGTCCGTCAACATGTCTGAGCGTCAGCGTCATGTTTAGCGAGGTTGGATGAGGCGACGCACGATTTGTATGCTTTGGTGATTTGCACGAACTGCTTCTGGATGGCTTCAATGATCTCATTTGCAGTCGCACGGACTTTGTCGGGATGACTGGTGCATGGTTATGACTTTTGAGCATGCGAGACCTCCCAGACCGCCGGGAAACCTTATACGTATTACAACTTTGAGAGCTTGTAATGAGCGACGTATGAGCATACACGGGGACGAAAGTACGCCAGACTCGAGATCGAGTCTGACATTCTTCTTCTCCGTTGTCCGGATTGAACCCAATTACTCGTTCGCGATCGAGGCCTGGTTCGAGGGTCAATTTTCCAGTGCTTCGGTGAGGTCGGGGCATTGTATGCCCAACGGTAACAAACGAGAACCCAGACCGACGGGGTCCCAAAATGCACGGTCCCGTCTGTGACTCCGGAAGATCTGTCCTAGCGAGTACCTCGTCGATCCCCCAACCAGCGCCAGTTCTTGACGATCACTTTAAGAATTAGAGGAAAACGAAGTGGGGTCTGGCAAGGCGGAGTCCAAGAGCAGCTCCGCCGGGCAAGAGATTCCGTCTGAGAAAGGGTACGGAGTCGCCAATCAAGGGCCAGAATAACGTCAGCTGATAGTTTGGGCTCGAGGACGACACAATAGAGGAAGGTGAAGATAGGTACAGAACGCGCCAGCGACGTGTAGAATGATCCCCGTGTCTGGGCCGTGAAAGGGGCATGCGAAATCCAAGCCCAACAGGTGAAGATGAGCTCACATCGTCTTGGACAATCAACGATGTCTGGACCGTAAGTACGCATCCCCGTCACTGAAAACCATCCAGTCTCCCCGCTGTCTTCGTTGCCTCCCAGCCGCGGCACTGGAACAGGAATCGGTACAGTAGTCGCAGGTGTTATGTTGGCGCAGGGTGAATCATATGAAGGTTTACGAATGTGTTCTCGATGATGAAAAAAGGTTCAGAGTGCGGAGGAGGACCGAAGGAGAGAAGGCACAACAGGCACTGCGTAGTATTCAAGAGCCCAAGATTAAAAGCCTTCAACCACTGCTAGCTTCGAGCCCGGTCAATCTCTGCTGCCATTGTTAAAGTTGTCCAACCACCCCGATGCTTGATGCGGTTTGTTAAGCTTGGGATTCCAGACAGATGGTGTGGAGGTCATTGGACATTCGAGGGTGAAACAGTAAGTGATAGCACCAGTGCAAATCCCGGTGGGTCAGAAAGGAGGTCGAGGTCGAAATTATCGTGATGTCGAATTTGAGTAGCGTCGTTGTCGGGACCAGGTGAATCACGGGCGCTTGCCGAATTATCAGATTCAGTCGCCCCTTCTCTGATGCTGAATTGATGTGGTCGTGGTCCATATATTACTGTAGTCTGTACAAGTTCAATTACGGAGTCTCTTCTGGTTCATCATCGAGTACCAATGCTAAGTTTCTCTGTTTTTTGTTCTCTTTCGACACGTTATGGATTCTTAAAAGTCATTGCATAACTGCAATATGTCTATCATAAACATTACTTCTCCAGACTTCATCGTATCCTCTCAGACGTACACTGATATGCCGCCAAACTCGCGTCGTGACACCGAGAGCGGGTTAATTCCGTAGTCTTCCTTTCGGACTCGCTCTGAGTATGGTGGGTTCACCTCCACAAACAACCGGCCGACCTGTTGAAACACGGCTGTACCGTGAAGTTGGTCGATCGCTGGTTAGGTCCTCATCGTGATGCGCACCGGTTTGAGAAGACGAAGTCTTGAATGGGCGGTAGTAGGGAGAGCAGCTGATGAGTGTCATGAGTGTTGTGATTATCGAGAATAAGGGTGCAAGCTCACCTCCCGGTCACTTTCCAAGCCCAAAACATGTGCACGACCCCGTTCATCAACCACCCCTCCACATCTGCAGCACGACCACCACCCTGGGGTGGTAATACTGTTGATGCCGTCCACCGAAATCGATGTCGTTCTCGTCCACGACCTCTGGGTGTTTGATACCAGGAGGGCGAGCGAGACGGAGAGGTTCTGGGTTGGGAGTTGTTGGGTAACAATCACGCAGTCGTAAGGGCTTGTTGCGTGTCAGAAACAAGCCGATTGCGTGAATTGGTGACATCGAAATGGACGACTTGTGGTATCGAATGCTCTCCTGTCGTGCTGTGTGGGTGAGAATCATTGTCAGGCTGGCAGTATGTATGTGGACCCAGAAACGGCTATCGTGGAGGGTTGGAGGTGGAGTTGACAGGGAGGCGTCCAACAGTTATCCGGGATCCCGTCGTCGAGATGGTCGTCTCAGACATACACTGACATGCCAAAGTAGCCAGGCTGTTCAATCACAGTTTTCTGGCATACACAAACAAGTCACATACCTGTCGGCTCAAAACCTAGCTCACCCCGTCTACCGATGCCTTCCCGTCCAAATCTTGTCGGTCACCACTCCATATGTATGTGGCCTCCATTCCGGCGAAAGGATGCTGACGAGGTACATTTATAGCTTCTCAAAAGCTCGTGATTGAACCCGTACAGGCTGATAAGGGGACGTTGGTTCGAGGTATAGAGGTGAAATAACGGAAAGGTGAACGGCAAACGTTCTGAGGCATGACTGATGGTGGTCGTCGAGGCGAGAGCTGGTTGTCGGTATAAGCGCCCGTGCCAGGCTTCTTTTACAGTAATCACGACCGGTCCTCCTCCCATTTTGCTGTATGTTGGGTGGAATTCGCCGAAATCTCACAATAAAGAAACACTCTTGCCTGGATGAAAGCTGTAAGCCAAGTTATCAACACAGATATAATCTTTTACTAACTAAAGTCCGAGTCAGACTTGAGCTTGGCACTCCATCGCCCTCCACACCTCTCTCACGACTGTACTTTTCCTACTGGAAGGTTCCTCAACTCGACCTCGAATTCAGGAGGCATGCTGAGGATATCTTGAAGGACCATATACATCGGAC
>JANHQD010001708.1:0-15277 GCA_024721195.1 Marasmius sp. AFHP31 | reverse complement strand
CTTTCTAAGAATCTGACGATCAACAGGGCTAGCTCTCGACAGCATCTCACGGGGTTGGCTAAATGCCATTCGAAAGCGAACTAAAAGTCTGCTTTTTGGCTCGAATAAATGTCGGCCTTCGGACTTGTATCCAGCCCAGCCCTCGACGGTTTTCGCATATTCATTCCGCCTCGTGAGTGCTAGGCGTTTTGGTCTCAATTCATGCGCCTCCTCTCTGTATCCATCTACGTATCAGGAGACTGACAACAATCAGTTTCAGGCCGGCTAGAATGAGTTCAACCCTACTCGAAAGCATAGATCAAGAGATTTCCGTCACGGCCCGCTAGGATTAGCGCGGGTGTCAGACTGCATCAGATGCTCTGTCCACGATACAGAGACCACGATGACAAGTCGATCCCATTGTTGTGATGCTTAAAAGTTCCCAGAGCACGTCGGAACGGCGTGTGTCACACTGCGATCATGTAACTCCTTCCCTATAAAGTACCTTGCTATTGAATTTTCATATCGTTCTCCATCACGCAGTACTTGCTACGCTCACCGGTCACCGCTACGATCATGATCCCGTTCATCTTTGGCAGCTCATCCGATAAATCTAATCTCTCTACCGGTGACCGACCCTCCAGCCCTATGGTACGATTCCGATTGGTTAAGAAAATAAGCATGCAGCATTCACAAAGATATAGGATGACGATTCGCGGGCGAGCAGTCCCCCGGAGTCCGATACAGACCCAGGTCGTTCTGTGCAGAGTGCATCAAGTGAACCACCACGGGACACGGCTCGAGGAAGACTTGGAAAGCGCCAGGCTGAGACAGAGGGACAAGAAGACGGAATGGAGGGCGACGGTCAAGAAGATGGACCCACGCAGCTCATCCCTCAATACGGGGATCGGCATAAACTTCGCATTGTAGAACGCGATACGAACCAGGAGCTCGAAGAGGCGCTTGAATCGGCCCGAGCTGCCCAAGTCTCGCTTGAAGTGAGCCCATTATACTTAGCGTCAAGTCTACTTATTGACAGCAATGAGCTCGAAGGGTTTTAAGAACATCATCGAGGGATACGCCACAAAGGTTAATCCCAATACTCCTACGGACCAAGCCAAAGCTATTCTGAGGAACCAGTTTGAGGTCAGCGTTCGTCTCAGCCTGTCCAGATATCTACATGCTGATGAGGACCCAGACACTTCAGAAACATTACGAAAGAGAGTTACTCGTGAGCTCCCCGTTCCCCTCTATCTCAGGAAGCCATACGATTCCTGAGAATTTATAGGATCGAATGACGGTTCACAACAAAGCATTAGAAGAGTTCAAAGCGACCATCACCATTGCAAACGAGGATCACAATAAGATTCTTAAAGACCTAGAGACTGCGTGCAAGCATTCGAATGAAGCCTTCGTGCGTTATCTCTTCATTCTCGTGTGCGCGACGTCATTTTGAGTCTCTTATCGTCGTCCAGGAAAAACGCATAAAAGACAATCAGAAAGCTCTCAAGATGATAGCCAAGGAGCTTGAGACTGCGAAGAAGGAGATCACACACCTCTCAACCTCTCTGGGCGATCTCAATGTAGGTTGTATGGGTTATGATCGAGGCTCGTCAAATACTGAAGGCAAGAAGACTCAGGAGAAAAACAAGATTCATGAGCTCAGGATGGAGAAGGATGCACAAAGACAGACTATTGAGGAGCTGCTGGAGACTAAGGTACCAACGTATCTTCCAATTGCTCTGAGTTTCCACGTGCTGACCAAGCGAAGAACAAATCGGAAACAACCATTCAGAGGCTCACCGATTTGAACACGAAAACCCAGACGCTCAACAAACAGAAGGGTGAGCAACACACCAAGCTTTTGCAGGAGCTTGCTACCGCGAAGCAGGACCTGTCTCTTTTGAAATCACAATACAATATTCTTCTCGAGTCGTGGGTACGTCCTATCCACCAATCTCTGCCGAGATTTCACGTGCTGACCAGATAAAAGACAAGTTGGGAAAAGAAAGCTCAGGACCTCACTGAGGCTCTCGGGCAACGTGATGCGGACATTGACCGTATCTCTAAGCTGGTCGCTCAACCCCAGGTACAATGTCGTGGTTGGTTTGGTTTGGGCCGCGGCATGCTGACGGTGCGACAACACAGGCTTTTGACGTCCAAGGGCTTGAGAAAGCGAATGAGGAAAAGCAGACGGAAATCAACAGGCTTACGATGGAACTCTCCGCAACCAGCCAACACGTTGAAGCTCTCAAAAAGGAGAAGTCGGAGCAGGCACAAATTATACAGAACCTCACTCGGGAAGATGAGGTACAGCAGAACAAAATTCGGGGCTTGTCGAACCGGGCCGTTCCGTCCGAGGTACGATGTCGCGATCATTTTGAAACGAATCGCGACATGCTGACGGGGCAACGACCTAGGGGGCTCTTGAAGTACAACAGCTCGAGGAGGTGAATAAGCAGCAGCAGACGAGAATCGACGACCTTCAGAAAGAGCTCTCCACTCTCGAAACGGAGAAGACGAATAAGGAAACGTCAGTTCAGCAGCTCGAGTCCGCCCTGTCCGATTCGACAAGGCAATGCCAGACGCTTGGCCAAGAGAAGGACGCATTGAACTCACGTATTCGTGACCTCACAGAGACAAACAAGATCCAGGAGACAGACATCCAACGTCTCTCAGGCCAGACCGTGCAGTCCGTGGTACGACGTGGTGAATATTCCGGTATGGATCACGACATACTGACGAGGCTGCAACTAGGAGCTCCTTGAAGCCCGAGCAACGATCAACAAGCTCTCAAATGATCTCGCTGCCGCGATTGCATCCAAGGTACGCTTCATCTGTATCTTACTAAAGGACAGGAAAAATAACGAGAGCGAGTAGAAACAGGGGCAGCAACGGTTTGAAATGGCCAAAAACACAAACAATGAGGATGTCGATACGCTGGAGAGGTCGAAGGAAATTTTGCAAAACAATTATAACGCGGCAGTCGAGCATCAGGTACCGGTCAATGGCTAATTTCTCGCAAACGCAGTACTGACTAAACGAAGGCCAAGCTACAAGCCGAATTGCAAGAATTCGAAGCAGAGAAAGAAAAGTGGCAACAAGAGCTCGAACAGCTCCAAGCCGAAATCGCCGATCTCAAAGTAAAAAGTCAAGATCAGTGTCTCCCGAATGACAACTCATTTGCTGTACCTGCAGGAGCTTGCCGAGGTCGAGCGCTCAACCGTCAAACGGGGGGTTAACGACCTACAACAAACCCAGGAGCGTCTCAAGCGCATAGAGCACGAAAAGAAGGTGAACAGTACCTCAGATTCTTGCAAACACCTGTTAACCGTGGTTCTCACACAGAGTCTCTCTTCCGAACTGAGAGCCAAGACTCGTGAGTTAGGCGAGAAGCAATGTTCGCTGAAGGAAGGGGAAACGTCCGCGACACGTCTGGGAAAACACAACACGGAATTGTCCCAGCAGATCGTCGTGCTCGCGAGTCAAGTAGAGGCCCTAACGGGGAAGGTGAGCGACAAGGACGACGAGATCGCAACCTTGAAAGACGACTTGCTTGATCACGCCAACAAGTTGAAGGAATGGGAGGGTCAGTGGTCCGCGATCTTGGTTGGTTCCTGCCCTTGCTTCACTAGAGCTGCATTGAGAATGGTTCAGATGGCGAGGGACAAACTCCAGGAGGAGGTGGAGACAGCCACGAGCAATCTCACCACATCACAGGTGAATGTCCGCTTCCCTTGTCAGATGATTTCCAAGCCTGACATGTTATGAGGCGCAATACAAGGCATCTAACGAAACAATTACGGCCCTCCGCGTAAGTAGATCCCGGTTTAACGGAGCCACTACGGCTCACCGAGATTTCATCAACGACAGGCAGATTTGAGAACTACCAAAACCTCGCTTCGGGACAAGCAGCGAGAGCTCGGTGTAGCTAAGAGAGACCTTGATGTTAGTTCTGCGGTCGGATCTATTCGTTCCCTTTTCGCTCATGTAAAACAGGCAGCAGAAATCCGTGTTAACGAGAAAGAGCGGACTATCAAAACCCTCAATGTCAGTTTCCGTCGGATGATTACCGCCAGAGGCGCCTGACCGCAGAATGAAGGAGAACAACGTCACTTCAGCCACAAACAACGAAGAAGAGAAGAGAGTATTCACTGAGAAGATAGACGAACTCGAAGATCAGCTTCAAGTAAGCGGAACGGTATGTGGGCTTTCGTAACCCTTAGAAAACAAGACTGATCAGCGATTACCCAATAGGAGAAAGAAGCACTCAGCAGTCGGATTCAAACGCTCAACGCTCGTATCGATGAGCTGAATTTGAAGCTGGCGAAGAGCGAAGAGGACATGACGGTCAGTGCAGGCAGGTCTTCGTCAATAGTCTCGACATCTCAATGACTACTATCGGCAGGTTTTCGAACAGAACGAGGCGGAGATCAAGCAACTAAAACACGATATGGCCCAGAAGACTCAAGAGCTCGAGGAATTCACCCAGAAATCGAACGAACTCGAAGCTTCACTCAAGAGGAAGGAAGATGTAGGTCGGCCTTGATGCTGGATCGACGGCGTTCTGATTGCCCTCAAGGAGATCAGCGACTTGAACTCGAAGCTAGCTCAGAGGACAGGAGACGCAACGGTGAGTGCAGCTTGCTCTTTATCAATAGTCTTGTCGTTCCAATGACTAGTATCGGCAGGTCCTTGAACAGAACGAAGCGGAGATCAAGCAATTGAAACACGATGTGGCCCAGAGGACTAAAGAGCTCGAGGAATTCACCCAAAAATCGAATGAACTCGAAGCTTCACTCAAGAGGAAGGAAGATGTAGGTCGGCCTTGATGCTGGATCGACGGCGTTCTGATTGCCCTCAAGGAGATCAGCGACTTGAACTCGAAGCTAGCTCAGAGAACAGGAGACGCGACGGTGAGTGCAGCTTGCTCTTCATCAATAGTCTCGTCGTCCCAATGACTAGTACCGGCACCGGGCAGGTCCTTGGACAGAAGGATGCAGTCATTCAGAAGCTGAACGAGGACGTATCACAAAGGAATTCAGAGATTTCTCGACTGAGTGACCGTTTGAAGGAAGCAGAGGATACTATTAACAAGCTAAAGGATGTGAGTGCATCACAACCAATGCACCCGGTGATATGAACTCATACCTCGTGCGCAGTCCACAGGTCAAGCTGGACAAGGACAGTCCCCGCCGCCACCTACAGGCGAAAGTGTGGTCGGCCAGTTAATTGAGAAATTATGGGAGCTGAAGAAGCCAGTCACATCAGTCAACGTGGAAGCTGAGCGACGCAGAGCGGAACAAAATCGGCCAAAAGTCTCGTTTGGAGGAAACATTCCGGTGAGTTGCTAGACATCCATCCTTTTGCACCCTCCGTCGGAACTCGAATCCGGTTTGATAGCGCGAGCAACGTCCCACCGATGCACAAGCAAATCCTTGGGCAGAGCCACCAGTGGTGAGCTATATCCGACTTGTGGGAAGTGAACGCGTATTGATGCGAAACCTGTTCAGGACGATAATGTTTTAGGTGAGAACGCTTTTTGCAATGATAGCTCGTGGTTTTGACACCAATAAAGGGGACGATGATGTTCCGCACGACAAATCCTTCAGCGGGACACCGGACAAAACCGATGCTGAATCCGACTTCACGCTTAGACTGTTCGATTATTACACTCATAAGGAAAACAATCCGAAGGAAGCGAAGCGTACCGACAAGGAACAAAAAAACAATTTGAACGTGAGTCGCCTGACGTATACACTTCATTCGAGATTCTCATCGAAACTCGATCCCAGCTGATGCTAAGAAGGATTGTTTTGGAAGCTTTACCCATCAAGAACGACCAACTAGACTCCATTTGGGCGAGAGAGGGGGTCTCTGCGGAACGCCTTGGTCAGTCCGCGAAAGAAGCAGCCAAATACGGTCCCAAGATCCACAACACACACCTCGACAAGAGGGGCCAGACGACAGACGATTTGCGGAAGTCGAATTGGAACGAAACTCTCAGACACCGCCTCGAAACCCTGGCCCACGATATTGTAGCCAGATGTCCCGACGCTGGTTATTTTCCGCAGCAGACAGATGAACTATTCAAAGTCATTTTTCAGAAGCGATTCAAAAACATTCTGAAGAAGCGATTCGAGGACATCTACCGGGATATACATGCCTCTCGTCCCCAGACCCCAGAGGAGGCGACGAGTCCTGTCATGATCGCCGCTCGCTTATACATTGCAAAGGTGGCACGGAACGAAAGAAACGCCGGGGTCAGCCTCATCCGCCACGTAAGTTCATGAGCCCTTCCAGACCTATTCCTCACTAAGATACACACAGAAATTCTATGTCCGCATCAATCTTATCCACGCGATGATCACGAGATGCAAGAACGATGAAATGTTGACCCGGCTGTGGAAGTATGCTCTTCGCCTCACGGAAAACCTTGGTGCGAACGGCATGTCCAACGAAGAAAAGGTGACAGAAGAGATCACGACGGCATCAGGGGTCAAGGATAAACGCATCGTCATGTGGGTTCTCAAACTCAGTTGGCGACATCCATACTTCCGTGAGTTTTATCGCGCTATCGATGCGGCTCCGCATTCCGAGAACCTGTTCGGGGAGGACAACCGCAACCAATATCCCCGGGTACTGTCTGACAAGGTATCCACTCGCGAGCCTCCCAAAGGTCTTTTCGCCTCTGTGTTCGATGACAAATATTGGGCGGGATTGCTAGAGTTCGAGCGGTCGAACCTGAGACTTGACGAGGAGGACGTGGTACTCGAGGGATTCAACCTGAACGGTTACCAATGGCCACCTGCAGAGTCTCGGGTGTGATTGTTTTAACGTTTGGCTATGCACGAGAAATACACAACTTCGATTGATTGTTGCACGTTGGCCTGAGCATAGAAAGTACGGTGGTCACATTGTCTACACGATCAACAAAGGTGCAGGGACCTTGTCCGCGTCCCTTAAAGACTCGCTCTCTCGACCATGATCCACACTCGACCCCTCCCCTTCCTTGAAAATTATGTCTAAGAGAAGTGCCGAAGATCTTCAATACTCCCACTCAGTACGTTCTCGATCCACTGACGCTCGTATCAGACCTAATATTTGACCGTAGAAAACGAGGTTGCTCGGATCTTCCCAAGAGATTGACGACCTCAAGGAGGCTGCGAGCAGAGCCAAACAGGACGCTGACCAGGCCAAGCAAGATGTTGCGCGACTGCAGCAAAGGGTAGACGAGTTGGAGGGACAGTTGAGGGAACAGGAGCTGGGCTTCGAGACGATTCTGAAGGAAAAAGACAAGACATACGAGGACGAGCTGGATGCCCTCATGGTAAGTGGTCCGCGTTCGTTCCAGCGTCAAAATGTTAACCCTCAAAACTGTCACAGAACAACGAGGGATCGGGCGTGAAGGAATTGGCTGCACGACTGCATCAAACGGCAGACCAGTTGAGGGTACAGCTGAGGGAAAAGGAACTGGAACATGAAAATACCTTGAAGGAAAAAGAGAAGGAATACGAAGACGAACTCGATGTTCTCATGGTAAGTGGCCTGTCCTCGTTCCAACGCCAACGTATCACCTCTCAAAAGTGCCATAGAACAACGAGGCATCAGTCGTGAAGAAGCTGAGAGAAGATTTGGAGGAGAGAAGTAATGCTCTCGACCAAACTCAATCTGCTCTGAAGTGGGAGCGGCATGAACACAGGAGGTCGAAGAACGCACACAAAACGGAACACATCACGTTCGTTCAAACCCTTGGTATTTTACAGGCAAATCTGCAAGCCTTACAAGCGGAGCATGATGCGACGAAGGAATGCCTGAAACAATTTCAAGACAAGGTACGTATCGAGTTCCTGTATTGACCCAAACTGACCTCGCGCCGTAGCAGGCTAAGGCGGCGGAGCCTGTCGACTCTCCCGGGTTGAACACCGAGGTTTTGGCTGCAGGCACAATCCCTCACAGTGATCCCCTACCTCTTCAGAACTCCCCTGCCCCGACAGTCCCTGCACCAACAGGCCCACCGGCCGCAACGGCCATGGCGCAATCGAACGCCGAAGAGCCGGCTGTGGGCACAACTCCACACACGGAACCACTACCTCTCCAGAGCTCCCCTGACCCGACGGTCCCTACACCAACGGGCCCATCAGTCGCGATACCCATGCCCCCAACGTGGTTGGAGGCGGCCGTGAAATATATCGCTATCGACAGCGAAACATCCTATACAGATTTCGTCAAGATATGGGCGGCCGCCGAGAGCCTCGCAAATCCTACGAGGACCGGAATGGGAAAACGACCGCCATTTGAAGAGATCAAAGATTTTGCCAACCGGGGAATAGACAAGCGATACTTCGAAATCCCAGTGGTCACCCAGCAACTCGCACTCCGTTTTCCTGGTGCCTTTTTGGCCTGGTGGCATTGCCTACAGCCCAAGAGGGCGCCGGATAACCAACATCGCCTACCTCCTCCACAATCCCTTTCTTATGGAGACTTGAAGGAGCTGGATCGGTGGGGGAAAAATGGGTGGGTCTTGATTTTCGTGGCGCTCAAGTGGTGGTGGCTGGGGATCGGGAAGCTCGATGAATTAGAACAATTGGCAGCGAAGGAACAGTGGAGGGTCGTTGTGGAAGAGACAAAGACTACCTTCCAATACATCAAAACTATATCTCGTTTCCTCAGGCCTGTCTAGCGATGTCTCTTTTTCTCTCCTCTCTCTGTAATACTACCACCTAGCCGAATTTGTATCAGGGACTGTCCTTGTGAACCTGAAACTATTATTTAGTAGAGCACAGTCATCGCATAGGTCAATACCAGCCCATAAGTAGCTATTAGCGCATCCAAAGTCTATAACATTACAATGATCGCTTACCTTTGTCGCTTATAAATAAAAAAAGTCGTGGGAAAGCGCACATTACACGCTGCATGCTACCTTTCCACATACTTATCCTCTGCGATGTCTCATTCCTACCACGACTGGAGCACAGGTTGGCTAAAGTCCACCTACATTGGAAATGGATAAATGCCAGCCAGCTCGGATGCAAATAAATGTCCATCCATCTTTCATTCAACTGACACCATCAAGCCTCTGGATCGTAAGTTGTTCCTTTTGGTATCTTTTCACTCGCTGACCTCCTCATACCTGCAGATTAGAAACAGAAGAAAGGCTGGATAAATACCGCCTCAACTTGGCTGGCTAAAAGCCACTCAATCAGGATGCGAGTAAATGTCCATCCTCTCTAGAGCTAATCAGTGCAACGCGCTTGGTTGCATAACTCGTTGGTTCGCGGCTACGACGTAGACCGAAGGGACACGAAAGGATAGAATTGGGATTGCCGACTTCTACGGATCAGGGATGGGAACAAGGGGGAGCAGAGACGTATGAGATGGTGGTCTGAGAGTCGATGTGATAGTCCATGCATTGCTGTATCATTTTGCAGTGCTTGATATAGGAAGATCATGATTCTCCAATACCCGCTCTTCGAATGTTGCGAAGATTCTTTCAACGTCATCGCTTCTCTCTGAATCAGTCCGAGCGGCGATGTGGACGATCCGAAACCCCGCAAGGTGCAATGCATTGTACACGCGATGAGAAGATCTTTGCATGCAGAGAGGCTCTCAATACCACATCCATCTTCCTCAAGAACCCTCTTCTTATGAGTTCGACATCATCAGCAGATGTCCAGACTCAAGCAGCTCCAGGAGCTAACTACCATCACCACCACGGCGGTCAACTCTCGAGGAGGTAACATCTCGAAGCCGGAGCGGGACCACCCCGTCATCGGGTTCAAGCTCAGGGAGATAGCCCACAACCCACACCCAACATTTCAATCCATCGTCAATAACGATCCCCATAATGAAACATCCACTCTCCTTATCTCTTGAGTACACGCCCGATTTCCACCATATTGTATCATTCAAAGGCTTTCGCCGAGTGCTCGGGTACGAATCCAAGTAGGATGAAGTCTCGCGCTTCCTTCCTAAGATTTTTTGAACGGTGATACACAATAGCGACACCATCGACCCCAAGCCGATCTGTGAGGAATCCCTCAACGAGGCAAACTGCGAAAGCTATTCTTGGCGTTGTGATGTACGGCCTCCTGGGATTGAGCGCGCAGCTAAGGCATCCAACATCAAACTTACTGTTGGAGATCGAGAGTTACAGGTTCGAGTACAGCAATGGTGAGTTTGTTTCCTCCCTCCTTTCTCCCTCTCCTTTCTCCCTCTCTTCTTTCCCTCTCTCGGCTCGACCTCCCCAGATGCTGATCAGTATCATCTACCAATAGCCATTGTTGAGATCGTCAAGAGATACCCCACACTGCCATCGCGGCGGTCGTCGAGCCCGATTCGCTTCTCAATTTGGTCACGAAGGCTAACTTGACGATGTCGCGACTTGTGCGGGAGTTATAGATGACAATGGTGTGGCTCGAAGGATAAGGACTCACCGAACGATGTCCAGAGCCCGACGATCCTTCCTATCCTTCACCGGCCCAACCACGGTCTCCACCATCCATCTCTGCCGCCTTTCTCTGTGACTCCTGTAGTGGTTGAGTTCTCGTTGCTGATAGACGATCAGCTCCCTCGTCCAGTGACAGCTGTTGACGACTCCGGGGACCTGTGAAAGTCATCAGTCGATCATAGGTTTCGAAGGACATTGGTCGGTTATTGCATGCGGTGGAAAGGGTGAACGTTGCGGTAACAATCTCGATTCTGTGAGTGCCAACACCGGTCGGCGTCGAGATTTGAGACATAATACACAAGGCCTCTATATGATCTATCCACGTCTCCCCATCCCTCCATGACGAGCTTATGGGTGCTGTCTTGCAGCCACGGGCCCCGAACATATTGGCGCTGTGGATTGTAAGGGACCCGCCCTATTGAGGACGATTGGATTACTCCGTGTTATCCTTGATCATCATCATGTTCACCAAGAGATATGCGAGGTCACAGAGCAGGGGGGGCGGCAGGATGGTTAATGGGCTTCGAAGGATTGTCGGCGGACAAATGGGAGACGCTCGGAACAGTCGAAGATGGGTTCTCGGAGGTTGGTTATGCGGAATAAGATCTCGATGAATGAGCTGGCGATGGAGCGTTCTGAGTAAGCGGTACCTTCCTGCTTCTGTTCCAGATCACGAAGTCGGGCGAGAGTTGGAGTAATCGATCGAGGGTTTGATCGAGGGTTTGGAGGGTTCGAATGCACGGTTCGAGGGGAACTGTTTTTGTTTGAGATGGGTCTTGCCGTCTGTCTAAGAGCTACAGGTACCTCGTTTGCCGATTAGAATGTCAATTTTTCGTATACGAACACCAATGCGGCATCCGAAATGGACTTGTTGATGGCAAGAGTGAAAAGAACCCCCCTGTTCTTCTCATCGTACCTCGCATCAAAGTCCACATCCGCCTTACTATGCCACACCGGTTCCGTCCCAGTCTACCCGCCGTTCTGGTATACTAGCTCATCCAGAGCGGGTCGAGAAATAGGACGTTGAGTCTCTGACGATGACGAGGAGAGATCGAGGTGGAGTGACGGCTACTGGTAGTGCAGGAAGAAAACACCCATTAGTCCGAGCAAATACGGAGGACAAGTCTTACGCACCATTGAATCGACGAGGATTCGCAACGAAGGCAAGAGTATGGCCTAGGTCTTATCGGAGGAATCCACGACTAATTCAGACAGTTGAGACGGTGATGAGTTTACGTTCCTGAAAAACCATTGGGGCTAGTGAGCTAGGGACCAGAACCTACATCCTCACCAACACCCGCCAAGAAGGACAAAATATTTGGAAAGTTGTTCGACAGGAAGAAGAAAAAATAGCTCCTCCTGGTACCGGTACCCCCGATGTGAAAGTCACGACTCCGAACACGCCGACGTTCCATTCCCCTACTACACCCACCCCAGCGCCTCCACACAGTCCGAGACATTCGAGGGGATTGTCCTCGTCGTTTGCATTGCAGGAGCGTTCAGAAAGTCCAACGCGAGACTTACGCCCAGGTCCTCGACACTGGATCCAAATGCTACTCCGAATCCAAACAACCATGGGCAGAAAGGCGGAAACGGGTTCTTACGACCTCCCACATCTTCTGGTCTCGTGAGGAGGCCTACCAGTCTTCTCCTTGGCGTAAATGGGGGAGCTGCCGGCGGTGCGAACGTCACAATAGCGTCTGAGGTGGAAGCAACCAGGGATAGACATAGTGATAGGAAAGGAGGAAGTCGCAATTCTAGTCGATCGCGAGGAGCTGATGAGACGCACGAATAACACTGACGCCAAAACGCCCACTCACCCATGCCTACGCCGTCGAGTTGTGTGGTTCAACCACAACAGCAGACCAGGACCTACGTCACCTTCTCATTCCCAGATACAGGATAAGAACGCTCGTGCGATACCTGCGCTACCTGCTACGCTCGGGAACACGCCTACACTCAGTACACCTGGTGGACCTAACGTGTTCATGTCGGGGTTGTTTGGCTCTTTCTCATCCGAGGGGTGCCCACCGCCGAAGGAATTGGACGTTGGAAAGGTAACTGCGATGTATGTGTGGGTTGCGAGGAGACGGTTCAAGGGCGCCGAACGATTCTTCGTGGAGAAAGGTCTTGTCGGGCTTGGTATCAAGGGTATCGAGGGTCTCCTTTGCGAATCATCAAACGACGAGAATTCTGGTGTGGATGTGACCCAGATCGAAGTGCGGGTGGAGTGGAAGCGAGGAGGAAGGAAGAAGAGGGAGAAGCTGAGGGAGAAGATGGGACGCGCGCAGGAGATAGAGAAAGAGCAGAGGAGTCGGAAAAACAGTGCAAATACGTCGAGGAGATCGTCGATTATTCCTCCGCCTGCTTCTGCTATGGCCAGGAGGCGTCGTCATAAGCAATGACACCGATGTCGTCGGCTGTAGGATCGGATGGCGCGACAAAGGAATGATCTGCAACGCGAAATAAGATAGCAAAAGTGTTACACTCACCCAATCGACTTCCCCTATTTGACCTCATCTCTTCCGCGATAGACTTAACCACAGTCACTTCGTCGATATCAGAAGACGGGGATGACGTAGCATGGCCTAAGCTCTGAGCTGAAGAGTAAACCTAGGCACCCAGAACGCACTTCCATTCAAATGTCCATAATTGTCCATCGACAGTGTCGTATGGAAGCCCTTTGGCCAGCTCTAGCGGTCCTACTCAGAACGAAGGCGAGCACATCTGATTCGGAGTATGGGATGCACATGAGGTGGCAGTCGCTCGTCGGGGTTCGAGTTGAAGTATAAGGGGTGGAAGAGCGATGGGTACCAGTGAGGACACTGGTGTGCTGTTGGGATGACGAGCATCGGTATCTTCGGCTCATAGTGGTAATTGATGGCTCACTGCACGGTCTCGTTCATGACGGATGGAGGAGTGGTTGTCTTCTAAATCGATTGAGTTGTACCGTGCTTACTCCGGACGGATTTTCAAGCGGTAGTTGATCTTTGCATCTCGCCACTTCAGCACGGTATCCTCGATGTCAAATGCATATTTCTCGCGAGTCATTGAACCTTTGCACAAGAGGTGCGTATGGAAGGTCCCTGGTCAGATGAATTTTCAGAAATAGCGAACAGACACGCACCACAACCCCAAAATTCCATCCAGACTTATAGCGCGTTGCTCCTATTCAGGCTCTCGACGTTCTCTCGTCCGAGTGAACGATGACCGAAGGCAAGAGATTGCGTGGATGGTGGTGAGAAGGCAAGAGGGATGGGGCGTTTGAAAATGCCTTCGGGTCTCGCTGCCGGTGGTGGTGGTAACAGAACAGCGGACACAACGGGTTAATAGCGTCGGACTTGAGGCGCGAGACCAAACCTTAATTGCTTCTCTTTTCATTTGCCCTCTCAGCGCCTCAAGTCTACGAGTCCATCGACAAACAACACGCAAGGGAGACTATACACGGGTGAGTCGTTATTTAAATTTCTACTTCTACTCTTGTTCTGATATCGGCTCTGATCGTTACTCTCATTTCCTTCCAGACACGTCTACACGTCTCGAACCTTTAATCACAACCAAGTCGCATCTCAATGCATAGCACGCAAGTTTCTCGTTCGCAAAGTACGTCTGCTTCTTCGAACCGAATGATCGCCAAGCTATATTCTACCGGAAAGAACATCTTACCAGCAAGAGGTACTACAAACGCCTCGCACAGGCGGTCAGCAAGTCAGACGAAGCTGGCAAGCTCTATGTCCTCCAGGGCGTTCTCAATGGGGAGGTCTTTATCAAAGTTGGCCGCTCCGTCGATGTGGAGAGACGATTCCAAGAACACTGCCGAAACTGTAGGGCGGTAACCTGGACGGAGATAGGCTCTTGGGACGTTCAATGGTGTCATAGAGCTGGTCAGTTGTTTTGTCTGGGCGTTTTTCGGATTCTGACTCGAGCGTTCATCAGAGGCTTTAACCCACATTCGGATGGGAGATCAGGGCTTCGTCAGATTTTTGAAAAAATGCTCTTGTGCGTGTTTTTTTCTCGCTCGTTCTCTTACTAACCCTCATTTTAGGTGTGAAACGGCATAGGGAGCGCTTTGAGAGGCCTGGTATGAGCGTGAAATGCGCGATCGAACGGGTTATTCACATCATTCGTACACACAAGAAGGTATAGATAGATAGATAGTCCATTTGGCAGATTGTTGTCAGGTTCTGAAGGTGGACGCTTTGCAGATAACGCGTAGAACGGCTTATCCCAAAAAGTTTGGAAGAAAACGCGTCGCCGCGCTTGAATTATTGATCATCAGTAAGTAGGTTCCTTATTGCAGCCTTGATTACTGTTGATGTTTCCCTCTAGTTTTTTGGAAACCATCGTACGCTCAAGTGATGTGTTCCAAGAGAGCACTCGTGCAGGTGAGTTATACTCCGTCTCGAACTTCTGTATCAGTATTCCTCCTGTGGCTCTGAATGTGACTTTGCATTCTCGGGAGATGAAATCGTGCTATATCTACTGCTATTCAGTACCAATTAGTTTGGTTGTAAATACTTTCTACATGTCGGTACTCATTACTCGAGAGTGACACGAGGACTACTCTTTCATCGAGTTATGATCGCGTAATTTGATCTGACTGGCGGAAATCTGGTGTGTCGGCAGACAAAGAGACGGCCTGGCTGCCAGATTCTACCTCGTGTTGCTGCCTGCCGATACTCGGCCTGTTCTCATTCAAATATGGCTCGTGTTTGCGAGCCGACGGCCGCTGTTTCTCTTAATCAATTGAGTCTTAATTCGTTTGGGGACAGGGCCGCCTTCGGCCAGCTGATTACACATGTGTATACTCTAATTTCTGCCGGCCGAAGTTAGGCTGTGCCAGTAGTG
>JANHQD010001707.1:0-27823 GCA_024721195.1 Marasmius sp. AFHP31 | reverse complement strand
CGACAACGAACCAGACGCAGGCGAAGAATGCGTTGAGTCTGTACCTCCGGCTTCACAATCAGACGTTAGTTCAGAGCTCACTCAAGCTCGCAAAGTCAAAGTTATAATGACTGTGCCCACGAAAGTCATCGTCACTGCACCTACTCCCTCGAATAATCCAGAACATAACAGACCTCCTATTCGTATCCCTCGAGGTCCCCGCTCACTTCATAAACGCGGCTCGAGCTCGAGCTTGAAGGAAAAGGAATATCGTCGAAGCCTCTTGGATCGCTCCAACTCTGCGACTTCTGCACAAATCGTGGATCCGTTCACACCCATAATCTCTCGTCCACGTAAGCTTCAGCGTTCCCCTTCGTCAACCTCCATCAACTCTGCCGACTGCCATTATGCGGAGCCGCGCAGGAGTGAGAAGCACAGGAAACACAGGAAGCCCGCCCCAGTTGGGTTGCGAGAAGCACTGCAGAAAGAGAATAACCTTGGTCTTTCTGCGAAGGCCGAGGTGCCCTCCACTCCCATTCGCTCCAACTCTTCACGATCGTCGCTCTTTCGAACTGTTGTCACGCCGTCGTCATTTAAGCCTCCCGTTGGAATGGTACCCTCTCCGGCATCCTCCTCTGAGCTCTCCCCCGTAGGGAGGCAGATGATGATGGAAGTCAGGAATACGAAACTCAGAAATAAATCGCAGGCGGTTGATAAAGAGAACGCAAAGAGGAGACCTTCAAAACGGCACACAGCTGTGGTTTGAAAGTTTGCATACGAAGGACATCTCTTATTTCTTTTCCACACACACATACCACGCTTTCTCTGCTCATCAGTGTATTTATGGTCGTCATGCTCTCGTAGTGTTATCGTTCGCACCTTCCTTTCGCCGTCTGTCTTTTCATGCACATTTTCTTTATGGTCATTACAAACACAAGTTTAAAATAGGAATAGGATGGTAACGCATTGCATGCAGGCCACTCAACTCGAAATAGTATGAAAGAGCAGTTCGGAAGTCGTGTAAGCACTCGTGATCGTGGTTGTCCACGCGTGGGTCGTGACGCGTTTGAACCCCTTGTCATCCACCACCACCCTCCACCATGACCTCCAAGTCCATACACGATTTCCTAACGAAACAGATCCTCATAGACCATAACATTGCAAGCTAACTTTGTAAAGATCTCTACGAAACGCGAACTGACCACTCTATATCTGCACGCAGGTTACATATCGGTCACTGTCTCGACAACAGTCACTCCACGTCAACGATGCCAAAAAGTAAGTGTCAGATTACGATTTCGAGAGCAATATATACTAATCTTGGGAGTTCGCAGCGAATTACACGCTTTCTTACAGAAAATGCGGTCTCAACAGGAGCAAGGAGTGGTCGCGACTTACCTGGTAAGCGGAGAAGCTCGGGCGGATGACCCGTGGCGAGAGAACGGGATGAACGTGGACGGTGATGATCAGGGAAATAATGGAGAGTATGATGATGGAGAAGAGGACGTTCCAGAGACGAGGATCATCTTGGTTGGAGAGGAGGATTTGGGTGGTGCGCTTTTTTGGTTATACTGTCTGACTATGGACGATTCTGATCATCGTTTTGATCTGGGGTGGATTTTGCAGAGGCCAAGTCACAGTTTAGGTCTATTGACGCGATTTATGTGTATTCTCTGTCGCCTTCGCCGGTTCATGTGGGTTATTCTTCTTTAGGTCATTGTCCAGCTCGCTCATTGCGCGTTCTAGGATGTTGATCTTCTCTGTAGCCCCATGGATGTCGTCAGGAATTTGGACGCTCAAGGAGGACCTAAGCTAGCTGAAACCGTTGGGAAAGTTGTCGCTGAGGGCATTAAGGAAGTCAAGGTACGTGTAGTTTCAGCTCTACTTCACGACAATTGAACTAAACATTCCTTCGCAGTCCAAGGGAAAGAAAGCCCCTCCTATGCCTCCTCCTGCTCCCGTTGCCGGACCTTCGAAAGACCAAAATAAAGAGAAGAGCGAGAAAGAGAAAGACAAGCAGCCAGTGAAACAAGAAGCTGCTGCTGCGAAACCTAAAGCTACAGGTAAACTGGACTTTAGTAAGGCTAAGACCAAAACCGCGAAGGAGAAGGAGGCCGAGAAACAGAAAGAGAGACAGAAGGAAAAGGACACGCAAAAGGACAAAGTCAGGAAAGAGGCTGAGGAAGTGAAGGTAAAGAAGGAGGAAAAGTTGAAGTATTTCGAGTCTACGAAACAGAAGGGAAAAGATAGGGAGACCTCTAACAACGACGAGGACGACACCCCCACGAAGGTACGCTTTTCGTGGCTACGTTCGTTCACCCGCTGGAATAATTCCTTCTCATAGCAGACAGAGTCTGGGAGCAAGTCCAAAGTGTCCGAGAAACCTGCTCAGGTATATCCCAAATACCTCTTGTTGTATACCCATCTCAACTTGTAGCACTCAGAAACCCAAACCGAAGACAAATACGAAGATGAACGCCATGCTGTCCGAGTCGGAGGAGGAAACCCCGAAAGAAAAGCCTAATGTACGACTCAAGAAGCGCGCCATTGTTAGTGACGATGAGGAGGAGGAACCCGCTCCGAAGAGACAGTCGACGAAAACCAAGGGTAAAAGTCGGGTGCTTGACTCGGATGATGAGTTGAAAGCGATGATGGAAGTGGATGACGGTCGGTTTCCTCTCCCATTCCTCGTATGGGCCGTCGATACTAAATTATTGATAGAGCAAGTCATAAAAGCTTCCCGGCCACAGGCACCGTCGAAGACAAAGAAAGAGCAGAAGGATGAGGATATAGAGGAGGAGGAGGAGGAGGCAGAACCCGAGCAAAATGAAGACGAGGAGATGGAAGATGAGATCGTGCCACTACCTAAGAAAACACGGAAAGCAAAGAAAGTTATCCCGGTCGGTCGGAATGGGATACGCAAGAAACGAGTGGTGAAGAGCCGGATGACTACGGACGCCAAAGGGTATATGGGTATGTTCTCTTTGCGTCCTTTCGAGAGACAAACGATCTTACAGGATCATCTGTAGTGACTGAAGACTACAGTTCCTATGAGTCTGTAGATGAGGAGGAGGAAGCTCAGGTCCCAGCTCCCGCGAAGGGTGGAGGCAAGAAGGCGGCCTCTGGGAAGGTTAAGAAAGAAGTTGAGGAGGAACCAACAGACTCTACCTCGGCTGTGGCCTCTGGAAAATCTAAGGCCGCACCTGCTACTAAGCCATTGGCAAAGTCGGCCTCTACAAGTGGCAAATCGAAGGAGGTGAAGGGTGGTCAACAGAAGGGTATCTCTGCGTTCTTTGGGAAACCAAAAAAGTGAACTAGTACCTGTTTAGATATACTATGAGGCTTGTAAGCTCGATCGGCGTCTACACGTACGAACGAACACAAAACCCGTAAATCGGTTTCGACTTTCAACGCAAATCTTTTGGCGCCCAATACAGAACTTCCGGGCGCTTAGATATAAATGCTTGGTAAGCCTAATTCCCCGTCGGGGACTCCGCGATACGGAACTAAAGTTCAAACGTGGACATCACTATCACTTGTTATATAAAGGCCCCTGCGGCCTACTGCAACACTGGGTAACGCACCTCTCGCACGCTCTTTCACCCCAACTATCCTCCAAACTACACTTCAACACTCTCCTACGACATCCTCGCCCAGAAATCGCCACAACGCTCTTTCAGTGATTTCCGGTTTGAACGAAGACGAAAGCTACGAAATGGTACAGCCCTATGGTGCTGCTGCTGCGAATACCGATGGTGGATACGATGGACATGATGTGAGGGAAGGCGAATCTTCTGCGCTTTTGGGTGGTGACAGGGATACCACAGTCAAACGAGTTGCGAAACCAGACGGGCACGCGAGCGTTGTTAGTTCCATCAGTAATCTGGCGAACACTATCATTGGCAGTGGTGAGTTCTGTTGTCTGTTGTAATTCGATCTTTGAAGCTTATTTTGCCTCGACGAACAGGCATGCTTACATTCCCTCTTGTGCGTGGAAAGTGCGAAAGTTGCGCGAGAAAACTCATGAATCTATCCCCGAATACCCTTATATAACAGGCAATGGCATCTGCAGGCATCATTCCAGGAATCATTACTTGCGTGTTTTCGGGCTCTGTAGCTGTTTTTGGGCTTCATTTGCTCTCTGTTTGCGCCACAAAGACCGCCCATAGAAGGTCGTCCTTCTTCGCAGTAGCTCAGCTAACTTTCCCGAAAGCAGCGGTGTTCTTTGATGCTGCAATTGCTACCAAGTGTTTCGGAGTATCTATAAGGTATGTGTTCAATGTCTGCTGCGGTCTTCAATCATTAACGTGCTGTCCCTGAACTTTGAACCTGTCATTCTCTTGCCTGGCAGCTACTTGATTATCATCAAGAGCCTTATGCCCAATGTAGTGGCATCATTATACCACGACTTGACTCCTTCAACAACTGAACCTCCTGAATGGGCCCTTTCTGGAAGGATTTGGATCAGTCTGTTCATGGTGGTGCTCTTGCCATTGGGTTTCCTCCGCCGATTGGACAGCCTGCGACATACCAGTTATGTCGCGTTGTTCTCTGTGGGTGAGTAAATCCACATCGACAATCATTCTTCTACCCGCGTACTGATTGAAATAATCTGGCAGCTTACCTGGTGGTCATCGTCGTGCGGTGCTACTTCTGGCCCTTGAAGAACATGCCCGAACGGGGAGAAGTTCATTGGATTAATTTCACGCCGAGATTTGTTTCTACCTTCCCGGTTCAGGTGTTCGCGTTCACCTGTGCTCAGAACGTAAGGGCATTAGATTGCTGTTTTTTGTGTACTCGATTGTGGCTCACCCGACATCCTAACACTGTCCAGCTCTTCCCGATATACAACGAAGTGAAAGGCAATACACAGCGACGGTTGAATATGGTAGTAGGGACTTCCATTGGATCGGCTGTTGTCACGTATGAGGTGATAGGAATCCTGGGGTACCTGACCTTTGGTTCGAACGTATGTCGTGTTCTTGTGACCGAGTCGGAGACTATCTCACTCATTGCTGTTGAACGTTTTTCCCTCAGGTTGGCGCCAATATTATCGCGATGTACCCGTCCACGTCGCTTTTTATCGCTATCGGACAACTGGCTATCGTGATTCTTGTGTTGTTCTCGTACCCGTTACAGGTACACCCCTGTCGGAATTGTTTGGACAAGGTGTTCCACGCAGGAGAGGCGGTTGTGGCGCCGAGTCCGGAAGACGAGGATGCCGATCATGCCAGCCACGATATGTCACCTACTAAACACACCGTTCTCACTTTAGCAATCGTCGGGGCTGGATTTACTATCGCGTATTTTGTCAACGACCTGCAAATGGGTAAGAGTTTCTTTTAGGTTGCTGTATATGCCGACTCATTGGCGGTCAGTTCTGTCATTTGTGGGGTCCACCGGGTCTACTACCATTTCCTTTATTCTTCCTGGACTGTTCTACTGGAAGGTGAGGGGTCTCATTTGAATAGCGCCCCAACAGCTTACTCACCTCACCTGTGTGCTCAGCTTTTCCGCGGTGATCCCAGCGCTAAAACGAAGACATGGGGTGCGATTGCGCTGACCATTTATGGCGCGTGCATTTTCGTCTTTTGGTATGTTGTAATTCTGGTACCTTTATCTAGAAACAACAAACTTATTCAAATTTCAGTCTTTCGTTCAACATCTATCAAGCCATTCAGCCGCATCCAGTCGAAGCAGGTCAATGAGCTCGGTAGCTTTCCGGATCCTTGTGTACGATAGATATTCTAGAGATCTATTTTCGATAATGGAAGTTTAGCATACTTGCTCTCTTTAATTTCGTGTCGTAAGGCGCACGATGCCCGCTGACTGACGGACAACGCGGCACAATGAACTTGCCACAGGGGTGGGTACAACCGATAAGGCAGGATATTCCCACGACCTGAAGGGGAATTTGGCCCCGAGCCTGTTTTCTACTTACCTCAACACTGTGATATGTCCTCTGCTGCGCCATCCCCCAAAGCGCTGCGTTTTGAGGCACCTTGAGCACCATTTTCTCCCAGATTTACCCTCATCATGTCACTCGGTGAGTAGAAAACTTGGTCCAACGACCAGATCGCTGAAAGACCTTACACTCTTCGTTCTGCACATTTTTCATTTCCTCTCCATCGAATAGCCAACTCGTCGTCCTCGGCACTCAGCTCTGCCCATTCTCGTCATCAACATCTTGCATTATCAGCACCCAATTCTCGACTGCCTTCACCCCCACCGATTAACACCATGTCAGAAGGCCAACCGACCCATGTCGCGGCTAGTTCAAGCACAACGAGCCTTGTTACGTCTCCTTCAATAGCCAACTCGGATTCTCCCCCACCATCCATCACCGATGCAGCTCGTTCATCATCACCACCCTCGTCGTTGAATGGTTCTCAGTCGCAGAACGGGGAACCCTTCGCCCAGACAGGCCAACTGTCTGACGTCGACCCACAAATTATCGAAGCACTCAAAAGCAAAGACCGGTTATGGGTCTTGAAGATGGGGGAGGCGATGGAAGGGTTGATAAACGATCGGAAGTGAGTGAACCTTTCTGTCAGTGGTCGTGGTCTGTTGTTTGATAGCCATGACGTGGTGTTCATCTTTTCTAATATTTCATTTCCTTTCCTTTTCTATAGTCGGACCCGTATCGACTTGACCCCATCAAATCCGTACCAGCGATTGCTTGCTCATCGCTGCTGTACGTACTACAAGTTGTCCCCGGAGACCAATCCAATAACGAAGATAATATACGTCTCTTCGACGCACGAAAGCAGAGTGTACGTAGCAGGTTACCATCGTTCTTTTGCTCTTGGCTAATCAAGCTATCTATTCTGCAAGGCCTCAAAAGAGAATTGCTGAGCTCGTGCCTGCTGAACCAACGACACAGCCAATGTTCAGGATCATGCAAAGAACACAACTAGACCGTAAGGTCAAACCTCAGTCCTCGGCCAGTTCTGTTGCTGGAGAAGAAGCCGATTTGTCGGATGTGGAACCCTCCGAAACGGGTAGCATGGGAGGAAGGAGCGCAACTAATGGAAGTGCCAAAAAACGAACATTCGAGGAGCGAGAGGCTGAGTACAATAAGGCACGCTCCCGCATCTTCAATGAACATGATGAGAAAGGAAAAGATAGGGACATGAGCGCCAGCTCGTCGTCAGTCAGTCTACCTTCCGTCGCAGCCTCAAACAGCGGAGGCAGTGTTGGCGATGTGGACGATTCTGCGAGTTCATTACCCACGGAGAGCGAACGATCCGGACCCTCGTACAATCGTCGTTCCAACAACATATCCACTTCTTCGAGCAATCGCTCAATGAGAAGTGGATTCACGTCGAATGGATCTGGTAGCTCGCGCAATTCGCGAGCAGCTTCCCCCTCCTCATCCTTCGCTTACGCGTCATTGTATGACCAGGCGGGCCAGGCAGGTCCGCCATACGACCCTCATTCTCAAGGTCCTTACCCAGCAGGGCCTTACCTTTACTATCCACCTCACCCCCCTAATGCCCCTTACCCGTATCAGTTCTATCAATATCCTTACTCCCATGTTCCCCCGCCATCTCAAAACGCGCCCGAAGGCTCAACTCCATCGGAAGTGTACCCACCTCCTCAACCCCATGTGGTGTATGGTCCTCCGTACATATGGCCTCCTTCCAATCAGCCACCCATCCACTCCGCTCCTCCGATGGCTCACCAAAACTCGAATGGACAGATCCCGTCTGCCCCTCAATCGCCACCACAGCATCATCCCCAGTCTGCTCCTCCTCAGCAGCAATACCCCCAATACATGCCCCCTCACGGCTATTACCCCATGCCTGGTTACTATACACCACCCACCGGACAGCCGATGCACCACGCGCCTCCCCCCAATGCACCCCAGTTCTATGATGACACGAGACTGATGAATACCTCTGTGTCAGGGAACGGGGAGAACAACCTTTACGGCGGCGGGGATAATCAACCTATGCGAGGTGGCGCACATGGAAACGGCTTTAACGGCCGGAACAGTGGCCGAGGTGGTCACAGCGGTGGTAAACATCGTGGTGGTGGTGGACCGACACGGTCACCCTGGAGCTATGGTCCTGGGATCGGTATGGGTGGTGTGCCATTGGGGAGCGGAAACAGCTCATCAGCCTCGAGCACTAACGGCGAGGCCGTTGCTCCGCGATTCAATAGTTCGATGCGAAGAACTTCGAATACAAGCGCTGGTAGTTCTGGCCAGTATCGTCCGTCGTCCAATGACGAGGCAGCCTCACAAACGGTCGGTTCCCTTTGATGACATCTCTTCTTTACCGCTGCTTTGTAATTCTTATTGTTTTCCCCTCGTCTAGTCATCGACATCATCGTCTTCACGACGTACTTATACGTCTACTACGTCGTCGCAGCAGCATCCTTTACCTGCACGCCCAGACTGGGCTGTGGGGCTCAAACCTGACTCCACCTTGCATGCTTCTTCCCGGCATCACGAGCACTCACATAACGGCTCTCGTAACCTTTCACCCATTTCACCACCCAGGTCGTTGAACGGTGGTCCTTCACACTCGAACTCACCTCGGCCACGGCCTAACCAAGACCAGGTTCCCCAACCAAATCTCCAGTCCAATGATTTCCCCCCGCTCTCATCGATGTCAACCGAGAAGCGCTCAGCAGCGCCGGCGGTGGGGGGCGCTTGGAACAACACCGCCACGCGTTCTCTTTTGATGACTCCTCCGACAGCTCCTGGAAATCCAGTTGTTCACCATCCTGCGCATGTACCTCCTCAAGGACCTCACGTAGTTGGCCCACATTCAGTCGGCGGTCTTCCGGGCCAACATGCACACGTTCCCAATGATCACGCCATCCCGAGGCTAGACGAAAGCAACGGCTTCGAGAGGCCTCCTCCAAAAGCCACCGAGTTGTTCAATCCGAACTCGAGAGGCGGTGGGACGGCTAAACGTGGGAGACCACCCAACATACATCAGGGCATGGGACGAGGAAATTTCCCTCCTCCTGACGTCGACCTCGCTCTACACTTTGGTTCGATGTCGATGGGAGGTGACCCAGGATCTCAACGGTCTTCAACGTATCCCCCAGCTGGATTGTCATAACCAGTCGCACAATCTGTTTACGTTGATGGGGGCGTACGTTTGTTACAATATCTTTTTTTGTAGAAGTAGAGACACGCTTTCCGAAAGTGCAAAGGGAAGGGGGGCGGGTTTGTCTCCCGTTGTATCATTTCTTGTTCATTATTGTGTGTCTGTCCATAGGAAACTGTCCTTACCCGTGTCGCTTTTGCTGTCGAGCTCTACTAGTACCACCACTACCTCCGTAGTCACATACTTATCCTTCCGCCATTTTAGTTCCTCTCATTTCTTTTCTTCTCTTTTTTCTGCGTATTCACTCGTATTATTGCGCGTATATTACAGTTAGTTGCCAATTTTATTTTGTGATGGTACTGTCATAGAATGAAAATTTTCAACTTGCATAAACTGATGCAAACTCGCGTTGATTGATATCTCGGATACCATCTACACAACACGGGTTGGCTGAAATTCGGACTCGGTGGCATTGGCCAGGGTGGAAAAACAAGGATGGCGGTATGTGTATCCTTGAATTCGGGAACCGTCGCGGTGGGAGGATGGGGACTGTCCCCTTTTACTCCCTCTTCTCGTTTCCCTACCTCCGATATTCGTCTATTCTCATATCCTCCTATAGCTAGAAACTCGCAAGTGCAGAGTGACCTTTAGCTCATTCGAGTAACTCGGTCAATCGCTCCATTGAAGCTTGTGGCATCATATCGACTTCTACTCTATCCAGTGGCATCGAGAACACTACACAATCGTTGTTGAGTGAGTCATGAGGAGAATGTCAGTTCGTTACAAGTACTTACAGTAGTGTTAGAAGGGTTGGGTCATTAGGGAGACGCACGATCGACGGAGACAGCCTTTCCCTCCGATATAGTACTTACGCAGTCTGTGTGACCGACCACATACACATTATTTTCAGCGAATCGTGCGCCTCGGTCGTATTACTATCCCACCGTCCGTATTACTTGCCCGCTCATCCTAGTGACTGACGGGCCAAGGTAGTGTTACATATTCACTGATTGAACACAGCTGAAGTCGAGTAACGGCAGACTCCAAGCCCGTACACCTTCTTCGGAAAATTCTCCCTTTTCTCGTGTGGCACTCGCACCACCCAAAGCCACTTGTGCGCCGACATCACTATCCAAGCCCAGTTGAACGCGTTCACAACAGCGCTGGATAAGGGCTGCAAAATCGTCGAGCAGCAACTTCCGAAGGGTCTCCGCCATGGAACGCTTGATACTTGACGGGAGGTCGGACGGGAACACCCACGAGGGGTAAAACTTCCCATGTGTCCCAGACGATGTATAGGAGCTTTGGGAAGAAGAAGTGGCACCGTTTCAAATTTCTATCAGCTCAACACACGAGCTGTACGGGAGCTTTGACACTCCCAGGTAAGGGTACGTGACCAGCCCTTCTGAGTGAAGGTACATCATCAGTCCGACCTCCGCGTGAATGGTGACATTGCGACGCATGAGCTGTGATGGCGGGTTGGATGGGAGTTTGAACAAGGGATTGGATGGAGGGCTGGTAGGCGGGTGGATGTGGGAAACGGGACCGTCGCCGAATACATGTCCATGTGTGAACCTGGTTTTTTGCTGTTCGCATACCCTAGGATATTCACGATGTAGGGTTTTCGCAAACATCTCCTTTTTCTGTTCAGTGTATCGAGACTGGGGAAGGAGCGGTCGAGTGTGGTCCCAAAGCTCTCCTCAATTTGCGCCCAAGTAGTAGGGAGCTCCCAGGGGCATAGGATTTTGGACCGCGCAGAACTGTATGTCGTGAGTGGCGCATCGAGATCGGCAAGAGAAAGTAAGACCAACCATTGCGATGGCTGCACAAACTAGTTGAAAGAACTTGGGGACCCAGCGGTGGAACTTGGTACCCGAACATTTGGTACAGGTACCAGGTAAGTTGAATTATAGCACAGGTGGGTAGGCAACAAGGACTTACCCAAATCTTTGCCAATCTTCTTGAGAACGCCGTAATCACTATGAGCATTGACATCGGGAACAAGTTCAATCGAGACCAAAGAAAGATAGTCCCGACTTGACGTTTGGCATGGTCCTCTGCGCCTGAGCAATGTGTTTGACATCCATCATCACCCGATCTAAGTCCTCAAGATCAGACTGTACCCAGAAGGACGAAGGCTCGACTTCGGTGGAGCTCTCAGCTGCTTGAGCTTCCGCGCACCCTCGAGCAAGTACTGTTTGCGGACACCCTTCATGAATTTCACTTCAAAGACCTCGAGTCCGAATTCATGAAGTCGATGGACGAGTGTGCACCACCCAGACGTGATTGGATCCGGGAAAATGAACGGTGAAGGTGGAATGTTTGAAAAGTCAACACTCAAAAGGAATCTGTGAACCGTAGCGTCTTCGAGGCGATTCCGTGCCCGCCGCAAGTCGTCTTTACCTGTGTTATTGAAAGGAAGTAGACTTTGGTAGTTAGTGAACGAGTGGCGTTATTTGAAGTCGTAGAAATCGCAACGGCTGCGACATTAGTCAGGCGACCAAATCGACGAGGTCCCTCATCCTCAAGTCGAGTGGTGGTGGGCGATTGTCAGCATCCCCGTGCCCAATCGTTCTACAGGACAATCTATGGCCGAGCAGAAGTCACCAAGATACCCTAAATGAGCTCCGGATCGTTGATGTCCACCCTGCGTGCCGGGGACTATGTTTGTCATCCCGTGTGATCGAAGCTGAGGCCAGAGAATAGAGAAATGACGAGGAGGTGTCGAAGGAGTTGAAGAAATAAGGGAATTGACCGCCGAATCATCGATCAGTACCCCCTCTCCCCCCTATTATTAGTACGAATCGCCGGGGCGCCTAGTAAGAAAAACTGGATAACGACGAGCAGTCTAGGAGCGTCCATGAGACAAATTCAAATGCAGCACAAAAGAGAAGATCAAAGTGCGTGGGCTCACCAGTCTTGACCATAGAAGTCGAGAATATTGGAAGCATTCTGCAACTGAGTATGGCGATGGGTTGACTGTGTCGGTCTGGATATTAAGCAGTACTCAAGTACTCACGGACGAACCGACTTGAAAACGGATAAAGGGGAAAGTGTGATGGAATCGATACTATCGGGCCATAGTAGAATGTAAATTTCAACACCCACAAACTGTTTCCGTTCTTGACGGCTCTGTCCTGAGCCTCTTCCCCTTTCTACATGACCATCTTGAACACAGCTCATCCACAATCAGCACTTCCATTCGAATTGCGGGATGAGCTTTCGGAACGACGTCAATACAGCTATTGTGCAGCTTTCTGTGCAGGAAATTGGTGTCCCGCCGCCCGAAATCGGTCAATCAGTCACACGGTCGCGGGTTTGTGGACGCCGTTAATCATGTCACTGCAAAATTAACGATGCTTCGCGTCTATATACTATAAGCCTAACGCTCCCTGTCTTGAAGCTTACAGGTCTCTAGACTATCTTCGAGTTTCAAAATTGGCTTCAGGTTGGATTGCAAGGTGTTCAAGCAACTAGCGCCCACAAGCGCCCACAGGAACTCAACAGCCCTTAGTAGCATCTGGGCGAGCACTGCATACGACACCGGTTACCGTTCCTGTCGCCCTTGTTTGGGAGATATCTCACACAGCCAGTGTAGAAATCCTCTATATAAGCAGGTCGCTAGCCTTACGGGAAGGTTACTACCTCCCAACGATGAAGATCATTGGCAGTCGTTTCCAAGTACGTCGCGATCGCGACAGACACCAGGCCAACCTCCCACCACGCCCGACACCTCTGGAAGCTGTCGCCGAGGAATCAAAAAAGCCGAAGAAGAAAGCATTGCTGATTGGAGTGCGTCAAACGCTGGGAGGGTTGCAGCCATTGGGAGGGCCTCATAAGGATGTTGCTGCTATGAGGGTATTGCTTATTGGTGCGTATCTAATAATCATTTCTGTTCTTGAATGAAAATAACTGATATCAATTCGTTTAGAAAAGTACCAATATGATCCAAAAGATATCGTTGTCCTGGTCGACACGAAGGATTCCAAGCAAAAGCAGCCCACACACGACAATATGGTTCGGACGTTTGAATTCAGGAAGACCGACTCAAACTGAATCTGAAATCTTCTCTAGTTGGCGGAAATGAAGAACCTCGTTCGGGGGGCGGCACCCGGAGATCGATTCTTCTTCCATTGTGAGCGGTTCTCCACGCCTATACGTTAGAGCACGTCAAGTTAACAAGTTGTCAGATGCGGGGCATGCTATTCAGGTCGACAACGAGGACAACACGGAGGAGGATAGGATGGACGAATGTCTGTATACGCTTCGTTCGTTTATTTTGGCCATGCGAGGATTCTAATCTCTATCCTTTTTGAAGGCATAGTCCCGTGTGACTCGACACACTATCCAGACGACCCAAATCTCGTTAAGGACGATGTATGCATCACTTTCCATCGCCTGATCAAAGTCTATCTCCTCTAACGCACGGCCCTGCAGCTATTGAGGGAAATTCTAGTCGATAGCCTACCGACCGGGTCACACCTGGTGGTACGTTTCTCCCTCTTTCACACCGGGTTTTTCATTCTAAGGCAACAATTTCATACAGGCAATTTTCGATTCATGTCACTCTGCATCGCTTCTAGGTTCGAAGTCATTCCGACGAGCACCATTCACCACGTTCTCATTGCGTTCTCCATAGACTTGAAGCACTTTCGCTGCAACCGGGTATACGTTCCGTGGATGTCGAAAGGCCGTAGAAAAAGTGACTCGATATGGCGAGCGAATGGTATGTGTTGCGCCTTGGTCATCTTACTCAATCCGAGCCCTCTCAACATTGTCACCTCCAGTTCGCAGGGACGCGGCCTTAGTCAACTCTCGCACCATACACCAAACAAGCCGCATGGACAACAACACCGTTAAAACTCGCAAAACATCGGTCGACCTTTTATACGAAGCGCCCGGAAACAACGAACACTCCCTCCCTTCAACACCCGCTTCTCATGCTGTAGATTTCATCGAGAGCCACAACTCGGACTCTACTTCTGCCTCTACCTCTCCACCAACCTCCTCGTCTCGACCGCAGTCCATCTCAATCGTCACAAATGCTATATCTCGCGACTCACGGCAACAGAAGCTCTCTAGGTCAAATACCCGGGGAAGGAGCCGACGATCAACAAGCATCTACAGATCGACCTTTGCTCCGAGGTTCTGGTTTGAAGATCGCCCTGAGGATGATGATGAACCCACCGTGTGCGAATCACCCATAGAGCAGTACTGCTCAGGGTTGTGTCGCGATCGGTCGGCACCCTCCCCCGCTGTGAGCCGAAGACCAACGTGGAACGGGAGGAGTCCGGTATCGGCATTAAGATTACCACTGGGTCCACCCGCTGAAGTGGTGAGTCTTTCTCCCTCTCTCATGCCCAAAGTCGGTTGCTCATCTACTCATTGGCGATATTTCTTCGTTCCAGATTTCCTTGAGCTCGTGCAAAGATAGTCAACAGTCCTGGGAAGACCTAAAAGGGTCGTCCATGACGCAGACGTTGATAGAAATTCTTAGTGAGTGAAGCATATCTTGGCACGCTCAAAGGTCTCGTATACTGACACTTCCTTGTAGAAACTGATCCCCACCCTACGTTCAAGGACTTTATGGTCAATCTCAGCCACGACATGCACCGCAAGCTTCTTCACATACACTCTGCGAACAAAGACTACAAAAAGAAAAAGAAACGCTGGAGATTGAAGCATTGCAGAACGCTTTCGCCCCGCGGTGATACGAACGGGGCTGAGATTAGCAACTTCCAGGATCCTCAGGTGGGTGGCGAATGGGCTCTTGCTGATTGGTTTACGGCCGCTGACTATCTTCTGGCGTGTTACAGCTCTCAAGCCACAAGCCTTTGGTGAGTAGGGTCTGTGTGTATTTACATGTGGGGAGTATTCTGACGTATTGCCAATTGTAGGATATGAATTCCCGCCTTGTTCTGTGATTGCCCGCGCACCATACTTGTTACTTTAGGAATGCACATAATTACATTAATGTGTAGATTAAAATGCGAGGAGGATACCTTCTACTAGCAGTCTAGTACTGTCGGTGTACGCCGAGTTGACTCAGTTATGTAAGCGGTCGGTTGGTCCGAATTTCTGAGGTCAGACTCAGGTTTGAGCCAGGGAGGGATTGGAGTACAAGTGTTACACTGAAACGAAGCAAAGTACATGCGCGTAGGACCAGAGCCGATGCAAAGGATGCAAGTAGTAAAGCAGGTGAACGAATGGGGCAGTACTAGCATGACGAGGTAGTGATGTATCGGAACGCGAGTGCATTTACAACGTCCAGCTAGCGTCGCCGTCAATCTCTTCACACTGGATCGTTTCTAGAGTCTTACTCCACTCCTTGACTTTAGGATGAGCGTTGACCTAGAATATCCGTTTAGCAAGAGCGCGGACTCAGTAGGTGACGAGTTCATCTCACCTTATTAGGATCAAAATTCAAGACTTGTAGTCCGTCCAGAGACGTTGCACGCGATAACGCAACGTATGCTTGCCCTGCAAAAGAAAAAATGGAAGAAAAAGTCAATTGACTAGTTCAATACCGATGACCATACTCTAACCCTTCTCGAAGACCTTCCCAAGGTCAACTTTAACTCTTTCCAAGGTCTGGCCCTGAGATTTGTGTATTGACATAGCCCAAGAAAGGATCAGAGGGAACTTGATCAAGCCGTGAGTTTCTGGCCGAAAGTAATGCTGACAATCACCTCACCTGCGTCCGGGAAGCCTGTACTTCACCGCTAGGCAGCTCAACTTTAAACGTTTCGGGTACCACCATGACCTTTCGTTTGCCTCCGTTGGGCACCATGAACTCGATGACTGGATACAAGGTTTGTCCAACCCGTGCGGTAGCAGAGGTCTTAGCAGAGCCTGTAGCTTTAGAAGAGGAGGCTGGTTTGCCGGTCGGGACGGGATAGGTGTCGTCGTCTTCCTTGCCATATGTTGCAGGATCGCAGAAACCCAGAACGATCCCCATGGAACCATTGACGAGTGTATCGTCCATGTTCTTAATCAACATCACCTGGAAAGCAAGGATCAGTCATTTAGCGCAATTAAATCGAACCGAGCAGCTCACCTGAGCATCCTTTCGAAGAACGAGGAGTTGGGGAGCCATGAAATTGCTCAACAATTTCTCTCGTTGCTGCGGGTCAGTCACTCCGCCATCGATGGCTTTGTATGGCATCTCTTCTTTGCCCTGCAGATTATTCAAGCGAGTGCTATTTGAGCGATCTACATCTTCGCGACGAGGGAACCTTGAGAGTGAATTAGTCGCTTATGATATATCAGTTTAAGTTGGGAATTGCTTACAGTTCTGTTGGACCTATCCCGTTGTCATACTGGATTGGTCTCGACAGACGCCTGAACTTATTTATTGACTCTTGAGATAATTGACCGAAGCGCATTTCGTTTAACATGTCCACGAACTCTGTTGGAAGGACATCAATGAGAGGAAATGAACACCAGTCAGGGATTCGTACCTTGGTCAGTTTGTCTGAACACTTTTGTGAGGTTGAATGTCCGCTCTACTGATTTGGACCAGTTTTGCGCCTCGAAAGCGAACTTCACGGACGCGCTTCCTTTCGTCACTGGCGGTAATTGGAAGAAATCTCCGGTCACGATAACCTAGAGAGTAGCATTGTCAACATTGACGACGCTTGGTAGAAGGTGTACGGCGCTTTCCGACCTGAATTCCTCCAAACGGTTTGTGGTTTTTCCGAAGGAGACTACCAATGTCGCATAGTTTGTCGAACAGGTCACCGTCCACCATGGAAACTGGAAGGGGTGATCAACCTATGTGTGCATCTTCAACACGCTACACTCACCCTCATCTATAATCAAGACCTTTGTCCTCAACCACCGCGTCAACGCTTTCTTGTTCTTCCTCACTTTCGACGCAAGTTCTTGCGCGGACTCGATACCTAGACCGATTCCAGCGAAGGAGTGGATGGTCACACCGCCAATGTTGCAGGCCGCGATACCTGTGCATATGCCTGAGTGGCCCTGCCAGTATAGAGCAGCAGAAACGAACCAGTAGAAGCGGTGATTGCCACTGCGTCGGAGGCTTTGCCGCACTTTAACTTCAGTGCCTTGATAATCTCACGAAGCAAAACCGATTTCCCGGTACCTAGACAAAGCATATATGCGCAATCAATGTCGGGTCAATAACTCGAGAAGGCGTTTGACGCACCAGCACTCCCAGTATAGAACACACTCATGCCCTGCTTCACGAGATCAAGTATTTGGGACTGTTCTTTGCTCAAAAATACCCCTGCCATCTTCTTCGGTTTCGGTCCTGGCTTAGTGCTGTTAGGAAGCTCGATAACCTTTGGCTTAGTGGGTAATCTTCCTGGTAGTTTCGTGCCAGCTGCCGTGTTACTGCTTTCGTTCCACGATGCCGGAAGTTCTCTCTTCTTCTTCGCTGGCGGAGCACCGACTTCGTCGTTAAATAAGCCCGCCGGATCGGAGGGTCGTTTCTTGTTGGCCTTCGTCGAGACCTCCAGAGGCTGAGCCGCTTTGGGTTTATTCATAGAGGCAAGCGCATCCTGGATAGCTTTCAAGCGAGCTTGCTGGCCTGCCATCTTCGGTGCTGCTGCCGGTGGGGAAGGTGGCCATTCGATGGGCACTGGATCGTCTCGTGAGCCTGTTGCGGTACTATTGCAGTTGTTTTCGGTGAAATCACGCTTGAATGTACCAAGGCCTGATCTAGACTGGCTTGAGCTGGCCTTCGTTCCCGACATATCTGTTCGTTGTCGGTTGAAGGGGGACGTAGAGGATGAACAAGAAAATATTTCCCACGCTCGCGTTTAGCGTTAAACGCGAATACCACGTGATCGTCGCGTAGGTAGCTACATGGCACAGTGTGGCCACCTAATACTCAGGCCACCCGTCGGTGACTCGTCAAGTCGGCCAGTCCCTGATAGCCCCCTCCACTGTATGACTTGCAGCAAGTATATAGAGAGCATTTATTGCGTCGAATACAGTAATACAGTATGTATATAAGCCCCATGAACTTCCGCTTGTTCATGCAATTGTGACAGTCTGGCAGACGCTCGTCAATATTTCACCCTCCAGAGAATTCAACAGAAAACAGACCTTGGCATACAGAGACTCGACAACCTTGCCAACTTGACCCAGAGTGTCGATAGCCGTGCCATACATGTTCTGCCAGTGATCAGATCAGAAACAGCCTGACTGAATTGACAATGCAAAGCAACCTACATCGGGTTTGGGCTCGTCGTAAACCAGTAGACATCCTCGTCCTTGGTCGAGCACCCCATGGAATACCTTGTCTAGGATCATTTGTGAAAGCCTAATCGCGTAAAGACGTCCGGTTGGCACTTGATCAACTATACGAAAGGGCAAAGAACATACTTGGTCTCTACGCTCTGTCGGCCTTGACCAACAGACTCGGCAATGAATTCGAGCTCCACTACCGAATACGGTTCGATGATTCGCAGCAAGTTCTGTTGCAGCAAAGCATCGTACAAATCGGACAGATGTGAACGAATTGTAGGGTCGGATGAGAGTTCTATGGAAAGATATCGGAGTGAGTGATCAAGTTCGGCGATAGCGAGGTATTCACCATTCTTGTATTCTTTGAGGGCCTTTTCGAAGTCTGCAAGATTTCGATCCTGGTGTGCGCGGGCCACAGCTCGCATACTCTCAACCTCACGCAGTTGTACATACTTGACTGCTAGCTTGATAGAGAGAAGTGAGGTGACATCTTCCGGCTACAACAGGTGTCAGCGAATCTCATTGCTTCCATACGCTCAAGCTACTCACGAGATTCAGCATGACTTTGCAAAGAAGCATGTACTTGAGGGCCCCGAGCGCCTTCCCATCATCGTCCCCTTGCGACGAGAAGCTCTCAAAGGCTTCGTAGAAGTAGGAGTAGGCAGTTGTGTAATCCTTGTCCTCCGCATGTAAGATACCTGACCCAAATCAACGACCGATCTTTGGGAGTAACGCGGGGGAACCCACCTGACTGCAAGTCAAGAGCCGCTTGGAGATGCGGCGGGCAATATATCGAATTGGCAGCCGTCCGCGAGGAAGTGAGAGCAGCCTAAAACGTACTCGTTAGGCATCGAAGTTGAGCATGAATAAGATAAACCTGCCTTCGCTTTCGCCATGTTTCCAATCCCTCGGTACACCCTGCTCTCCAAGAGATGGACCTCTGTCAGGATCATCTTATCGTCTAATCTTCTAAGTTCGGTGAGGAGGGAATCGATGAGCGTCAGTGCCGATTTGTATTGCTGAACTTCGAGCTGCCTGGAGTACGAAGTACAATGAGAGACAATTTGTGCAGGAGACGTAGGGGATCTCACAAGCCTGCCAGTCTCGTTTCCAAGCTATGCTTCAAGAATATCCGCTTCTCCCGTTTAGCCCATTCAATATTCTCCTTGAGGGTAGTCATCTGCACGTCCTTGCTATCCGGGATGCTATTGAAGTAGTCTAGCAGCGTCCTTACTGCACGAAAGATGACAATGAGATCTAGCATGATAGGGAATACACGTCTCCTCACTGAGTTTAGCCGTCTTGGCTTTGGCGGTGGAGGACATGAACGTCCGTGATTGTGTGATGATTTCAGCTACTCCCTTCGCATTTCTGGGCCAACATTTGTCAGATAGAGTATTGATATAGTGCCCAATACTCACTTTTGATCTCTATAGAGCTGTCCCAAGTTCACCAACGCCGTCTCTTGGTCCCTCAAAGTCTGCGCCAGCCGATCTTCGCCCTCGCTAGCTGCAGGTTTTGGCAACGCAAGAATTTGCTTGTACAGATCCTCTGCGCGTTTGGTGTCTTTTTTCGACGCCGCATTTGCGTCTGCAAGAAGCTTGTCTGTCGAAGACATCGAGTCAATGGGAGGAGGTGATGAGAAGCGGTAATTCAGAACACTGAGGAGAGGACGCGCGTCGAATTGTCGTGAATCGTGGGAACTTCGATCACGCATCTGTAAGCGCTAAGGCGCTCGTGTCGGGCGCTCGATTGACCCTTTCCTTTTCTTCGTGCTCTACCACAGCTCTACCGGCTCGCTTCACGCCAAAATGACTACACGACTCCGCCATCGCCCACAAACAGAGGACGAAGATGCTGCTGCGCTGAAATTGGGACCTGGTGCGTTGTTAGACTATACATATGCAGTCACTTTGACTCAAATTTCCTTGCGAGGACAGAATTCAACAATGCTGGTTGTTTGCTCATTTCCGAAGTCAAATATCTGCTTGAAAATCGAGACAAGGATGCACCAGATACTGCGTACGCTACATAAAGGAGTGGATCTGGTCACTGCTTTGTCCTGACTAGCCATCTGTGTCAAGTGTCTACAACAAAACCCTGGAATACGTGAAGACGTTCGCGAAATTCAACACGACTGACTCGGCCAGTGCAGTACGAGAGTGGGTTGACCTATTTGCTAATGAACTTTTGAGATTAATTCTTGCCCGCTCGGACAGGACTTTACGAAGAGAACCGGCCCTAACACAGTTCGAGACGGCCCAAATAGCCAATCTGTGCCCGGCGGATGCGGAAGAAGCAAAAAGTGTCGTCCCAAGGTATTCCGCGTTGGTCTTCTGCTGCGACGAAGTCACCTCATTTGCATTTCAGTCTGGTGAAAATAGATGACGACCGTCTGCAAGCACTTCTGGACGAGATACAGACAATGCGCAAGTTCCAGTCGTAGGCCGCAGCTTCTGGTCGTTCCGTCGTTTCCCTCGCACGTTGTGTACTATACATCTGTATCATACCTTCAATATATCACACCTACTTAACCCTCAGCTTCCTTCATCTCTTTCCCGCTTAGTGGCTGATCTATCTCGATGTCGTCCCCTTGCTCGTCCGGTTTCATCTTCTCGTTGTCATCCTCCGCAAAGCTCGTGAGGTTGAACTTTCTCTGCTCCCTGAACGGTTTCTCCCGTTTCTCCCCCTTCTTCACGACGCACGCCTCAGGAATAGTCCCTGCAGGATTCAGATATAGCAAATCACCGCCTCCATAGGCATCGACTGAGCGAATCCAAGCGTCAAACCTGTCGGGAATAGATTAGCCAACCTTGTTTAACAGCAGTGAACGGCTAAGGAGACACTCACAGCCCTTTTCGATCCTCTATAGACCTCATGTTGTCATAGATATACTTTTGCTTGAAAGCAGCCATCTGGTCGACATATTTCTCGAAGCTGATGGGGTCCCGCCATGCAGGATCAGATGGGCCGTCTAGCTTCCCATTTGCATTGTCGAGCTTTTTGCTGTAGAGATCGAAGACCGGATACTCGAGCAACAAGCCCAGAGCAGGCATTTTAGGTATATGAACGAGGGCGAGGGTGAATAGCTAGCAGAATAAAATGTGTAAGAGACAATGCGACAAGGCGATACTGGACAAACCTGGTCAATTGTACTCGACGGGGATTGGGTCCTGCATATCATGACTAGAGCGAACATCATTTTACGCTGGACGGCCAGAGGTGAGTGGATACCCGTAAGGTAAATAGGGAAAACTCACTATCTATTTGCTTTTACTCAGTCATGAAAGTCTTTAATGAATCAAGGAGGTAGGGCTCACCTGATGAAGCATGAAACTTTGCCCATTGAGTTCTACTGCAATCCACTCTGTCTCGCCATACACTGCTGGATCAATCACCTACAGCTGGCTCAGCATCCTATTTCACGCCTTGGTTAACCCAACCCACCTCAAGGCTCTTCATATAACGATTATTTGACTTGTCTTTCGGGTCTTGCGCGACAGTGAAATTGTGAAAATTGTGCGTTCGTTCAAATTTCTTCACAATTTCGCGCAGCCGATCCATATGTGCTGGAGTAGCTCTCCAAGCCCGTTTCCGAGCAAAGTCTCCTTCGGCTGTGCTTGTCTCGACATCAGGGACATCCCAGAAGGGATCAGACGTGTAGGCGAGTTCTTGTGATGTTGAAGCGGCGTATTCTTTGAACGATTTATCCAGAGCACAGCCAGGTTTCGGAGGTATCAGGAGGTACGAGGGGAAGAAGTACGTGTATTTGCGGCCATCACACAGTCTACTAAAGCATAAGCTCACTCTGACGAGCACAAGAATCGCAATTGGAACTCACGTATGGGCGTTGAATGAATTTTGCACACGTTGCTGGAGAGGAAGGAAGTAGGAGAATCAGTTGGGTGACAATGATGGAGGATTGACCACGACGTGTGATACCAACAAGATCCCAGATACGAATGTCCGAAGGTAGCAGTCCGTTGATATGAGTCAACATATCGTCGACGCCGGGCACTTCAGTAATCATTTTCATAGAGACTACATTCCCGACAGCGTGTACGCCAGCATCCGTTCGAGCTGCCCTCGCAAAATTCACCTGACAAACCGATCAGGAAACAGCGCTGATTGAGGAGAAAAAGAGACGTACCTTGACAGGATCGTCGGCATTATCCTTCGACACAGCACCAGCAGCAATTAATGCTTTGAAAAGTTCTCCTTCAATCGTGAGTAGCTCCGGAAGGCCAGGTTGAGCTCTCTGACTAGCGTGCAGACATCGAATAGGTGAAAACCGCAGACCAAAAAACAATGATATGTGAACGTACAACTGCATTCCTCTGTATTTCGAGCCGCAGAATCCGAGAAGTATCGCAGTTTGTCGCTTAGGAAGACGAGGCTCTCTCGGTCCTGCATCTGGATCTCTTGGTGTATCTTCGCGACCCCGTGCTCGACGCCCAAGGTTTCTCTTGTCCCTAGGTGCTTTTCCCTTCCCTTTCCCTTTACCCTTAGATCGTTCGGCTTCTCCAGTAGGCTCACTTTTGCCTTGGTCGGCGTCGGTCATCGCGATATCATCTGCCTGAGTCTTCTCCTCTACGGAAGTAGACTCATGTTCGTGTTTGACGCGTTTTGAAGAACCTTCAGACGACGTCGGAGATGGGATTTCTGTGTCTTCCATGGCGCGTTTTTTACCAGCTGTGTTGCTTGACATCAATTTTTGTCGGATAATGAGCAATGGTGATGGTATTGTCTTCGATGAACGAGGTGGTTCGAAGTTCAAGAAATAGGAATGGGGCAGGTGACGACGGTGATAAAAGAAAGTCCGTAGCATGTGCGGTGATGATTTGGTGGAAGTAGAACTTCCGGCGCGAGTGCCGACAGTCTAGTACCACTGGACGCTATGTAATACCGTTACGGCAAATAGTCAGATCCCTCTCCTATTGGAGGCACTCCGTATGATTAAAATGTCCACGCAACAGGCATATCGTGTTTAGTTGGACCATAGCCAAAGAAAAGAGAAAAACCGAGACCCAACGAAACTGTACTGATACATCTACCCAAATCCCACACCCTAAATCCACTAAAAAAATTGCATTCTTCAAGCGCTCTGACTCTGTGCCCACGATTGCACGACCATGTCTTCACAGGCCCTATACGGTTCGACCAATGCCTCGTAAACCTTGGGATCAAGACGTGGCTCGGCTACACATTTGTGGTTCAACACCCCACTTCCACTCTGTGCGATCATCTCCTCGAAGGTTCCCAAAGAGTTGTCGTCCTGCTTCCACCATGCAAACTTGGCGAGAAGGGCACCTCCCATTCCAGCGGCTTCTTTGGTTGTGCTGATATACACTTTCATGTTGAACAGGTCAGCAGCGAGTTGACGAATCGATTGATTCGCCGACGATCCGCCCGTGACGACGAGTCGCTGAAGAGGAGGGGCATCAGGAGGGAGGATAGCCGCGATACGGGACTTGATAGAAAGAAACTGGGATTCGAGAATCATCCTGGGATGAGCATCTCGTGGGATCGCCTCCGTATCTACCCGAACGGGAGGTGAGGTCGAGATATCAAAGAAGAAGTTGCCCTTGACTTCGGGAGGGATGATCTCGGGCAACGGGAAGTAGATACCCAAATGACCACCGGCGCCCGGGGTGGTTGCTTCGAGGAGAGTATTGTACTGGGACCAATCTTTCTCAGCATACTGATCGCGCACTTCTTCTCGTGCCAGCGCTCCATTCTTGTAACATAGCATGGCAATCTGCGCATCAGGTGCATCGGTAGGGTGAGAGAGCAGATGAGAAGTGGTGAAACGTTTGGGTGGAGAGTCTGCGGGTGGAATGGAGAGCAGGAACGTAGTCGAAGTCCCAAGAGAGAGAAGAGCGTCACCGGGGAAGGACAGCGCAACAACCGTAGCGGGGTTGTCTCCAGTGAAGGGTGCAATAATACAATCTGCGGAGATAAAGAATCAGCCCTGACATGGCCTTAGCCACCAGCTCCATACGCACCTGGATTAAAGCCCCATCGTTCAGTCCACCAGCTACTGATCTTTCCCAAGGAATTGCCACCTGACACGGGCTCGGGACCAATCTTTGAACGCAGTTCTGCTCCACCACAGACTTCGAGAAGCCGAGCATCCCATTTGCAAGTAAGGACGTCCATTAAATTCATTCCACTGGCATCCGATATCTCGATCGGTGCAATCTCGCCGAGGAACAGCGACGGAATGAATGAGGAGACGAGAGAAACGCGAGATGTTGCCTTGTATACGTCCGGGAACAACCGACGGATCTAGGGAGACCAGATGAATCTCCCGAGGTATAGATAGAGGAGTTTCTTACTCACTCGAGCTATCTGGGTACCGGTGAATCTGTGGTACGCCCTACTGCCAGAGATGTCGGCAAGTACTTGAGGACCTCCAATGGCCTCTTCAATCTCCTGACACTCTCTAGTCGTCGAGGAGTCTTGCCAGATCGGAGCCTTCTGGTAAGAAAAGCCCTTGGGTGACAACTGCGATGTCAAGGTTTTCGACGGATCCAGTGAAGCCAATAGTTCCTTCGCGTCTTCTGACCAGTAGACAGACCCATGTTGCTGCCAATAGTATCGTACTTGAATACCACTGACCCAAAGAGTGATAGACGGATAACATTACCTGACCGGCTCCGGATATACCAGCAATTGAGGCGAAATCCACACCCGCTTTCTTCATCCTCTCCATCAGCAAATCGAAAGCATCAAGCCACATTGCGACTGGAGATGTCACTTCGCCCTCGTCCGGACCCTTGACAGCACCATTTTCTGTTCCATAGCTGGGGAGGTCCTTGTCGAAGTGAACTGAGGATTCGTGGACAATCGAGCAATCCTCCTGCACGATCACGGCCTTGAGCTGCTGGGTCGACAAGTCGAAACCGAGAAACAGAGGAGCCATATCTGGAGCAGCTCAGCCTTCAAGGGCAGGACAGGGAGATGGGAGAAGGAGAAGAAGGTGGTAGGGCCCCGGTAGGAGAGACCTCGGAAATTTTTCACGGCAACAATATGAACCCTTGATGGCCATTTTTCGACATGCTCCGAATCCGGGAGGAACAGGTAGGGCCATGAAACGAACCCAGCACAATCAAACTGCTGGAATGGGCATCAGCTGAGAACGAGACTGGAACAAGAACCTAAAATTGTCCGACACGGCTTGTGGACCGCGGGCCGGGAAGAGCCGTGCCTGCGTTGCGAGTGAGACTAAGCGCCCGTGATTGAAATTTCGTTTCCTCCGACGGTCATGCTGAACTCGTGAAGTGAGTCGTACATTCACATCAACAGGCATTGGATTGACCATGATGAATTTCGACAGGACTAAATAGTGTGAATAGCTCAGGAGTCGACCAAGATACTACCACGATAACGCCATTAACCCACGAACAACCAAAATACCCAAGTTTACGGAGCGTGTTCTTCACAAGGAGTGCTGGTGAGTTAAAGTTTCAAGTTGCTCTCTACAAAACGATTCATGATATCCGCACCATCAAGGTACTGGGAAATTAGTCTTGCTTAGCGAGATCATCAAGTCTTTGAGTCGGACAAGGACGAATCTGGCTACATCATGGAATACGAGTTCAGTATAACAGCCGCCACAGGTCCACGTTACTGACCTTTTTGACCCACAATGTCCCTAAAACATGTACAGGCTTCGCAGCGTGTAACATTGCTGGTGTCGATCTTCAATCGTTCGCTGGATGCGAAGCAGCAGGATTCGAGTCCGAGCAAGAACTTGCGTCGAGTGAGAGAGGACGAAGATGCACCAGCAAGGTAAGTGAGAGCAGAGGCGCTTATCATAGATGTCAAAGATGAAAGCAAGTAGCTTATGCGTTGACTGCGACGCCTCCCAAGCTAACCAAACTTTGTCAGTCAACATGATAGATGGTGCCCGGTTTGATAAACTATGCGATATTGGTCGCCTCGTTTGAGACGACCACCGATCATTCGGGGGATGTACAATGTTGCCGGCCTGCAGCGACGCGAAGAGTTACCAAATGGTGTCAGAGCTCCTGCATCTCTTATATTGCGAAAGGATGCTCAGGTGAGCTGCCCAAGATCAGACTCTTTTTCTCCAGGTAACTAATCCACCCCCAAGGTGATGTTGACCAAAAACCTTGACGAAGAATTTCTCTGTGGTTCCATGGGGATTGTCGCAGGCTTCCGTGATCCCACCGCGCATGGACCTGGAGAAGATTCGGACACATCCCAAGACGGTGGAACGCGGTACCCAGTCGTCGAATTTGCAACTGGCCACCAAGGCACACAACGAATGATCATCCACCCGGAATCGTTCAAGGTTCAGTCGTCTACCGGCGAGATTTTGGCATCCAGAACGCAGGTGAGTCGGGAACAAACCAACGATGTGACTCTTTTCTGAATCTCCAGCGATGTCAGCTTTTTCTGGTTCTCTCATGGGCCGCGACGTTGTAGCGGGTCCAAGGGCATACGCTGGGAAAGTTAACAGTAGATTTTGGCAGAATAACCAAACCCGGTGTGTGCGCTTTTGTTAGATATCAGTGATTTGTTCTTCCAGGTTAAGCATACTTCGCTCTATCGCGTGTAAGATCGCTAGCAGGATTACAGGTCCTCAACTTTGAGTCCATCAAGGTCAGGCCACTCCTGTATCAGTGGTCAATGACATTTTGCTCACCGTGTGTCCAGATCAAACCCGATCCTAAAGTCGTGGAATGGAGCAGCTCCTTGTAGGGTTAAACTTGAGTAGAGATTGGCAGCACCCGTACTTATAATCAAATGACCACCGTCACTTCGGGCTAGAGACTACGACATGACGACAACCTCCCCCCTGGTTTGAGCAGTGTCACAGAATGCGTTACTTCAATGGCTGAGCTAAGAGAAATGTTCCATGTCATATTATGTTGATCTTCAAAATACAAAGACACTTCGTGCTAGTTCGTTACGTAGATAGACTTCACCCAACAACAGGCAAGTCCATTACATCGTCGGGATCGTCACCATCACTGCCATCCTCCTCATCGTCCTCATCACCGTCCCCCTCATCTTCCTCCTCATCTTCCTCATCTTCACTCTCACTCTCGTTAAAGGTCAGCGAGATATACTCATCGCCCATCTGGGCATCATTAGCCGTCAACAGGGGAATGGTACGTTCACCTTCAGTCCCAGTAGGAGAACCATAAGAGTCCGCAGTAGCAGCAGACGTTGAAGTTGCCGAATCCGAAAGCGGCTTCCTGTTGCGATTTGCTCGAATCACATGAGGAAGTTTGCATCCTTTAGTCGAGCAAGTGCCCTTCTCCGCAAAATCGGGACACTCGCGCACATGCTGCTTGTCACAGTCAAGGCCCTTTTCGCAATACCCGAGGACCGCAAAGTCACGGCAGACCCCATGACGCGCTCCGACGTTTACATGCGGGAAAAGGCACTTTTGCCGTGTGCAGCGACCTTTATTGAGGAAATGCAGACAGAGGGGTGTTCGTTCAGGCGTTGGATCGTGTGAAAGGTTGCAGGTATCAGCATCGTTCGGGCAGTTGTCTTGTAAGAAATTCCAGCAAACGGCGATTTTC
>JANHQD010001706.1:0-72053 GCA_024721195.1 Marasmius sp. AFHP31 | reverse complement strand
TTCCAGGCTGGAGAAGGCCACGGAAATGTCATCATGCAGACTATTAGTAAGGCGTTCTCGATCCGAGGCATTCAGATTGGCTCTGTTGCGCAGTGAGTTCAAGCTTCCCATCTCTCTTCCCCGGTGAAGCTAATTGGCGTTTGTGTTTGTAGGTTCGAAGCTATGAACAGACTCATTCGCGCGAATCCTGAAGGAACTCGACCTGTAATTGATAGAGTGTTTCCGTTTGAGGAAGTTGTAGAGGCGTACGCGCATCTTGAGTCCCAGGCGCATGTCGGGAAGGTCGTAATTAAAGTTGCTTAAATGCTTGAGTGTACTTACTTGCAATGGATGGCTTGTGGCGCGCGGGGTTCGGAGTCGAATGATCAATGCCCCGTCATAGCCCGTAATGTGTCCTCAACCGGTCACGGAAGCAAATAACGTTACGATCCGGACCAATATCCGGCCGGGCGACCAAGTCAACCTGGCGCATGAAATGAGTAGTTAAACGCCCGAGAGACCAAGTCTACTGATGGTACTGTAGCGGAGTCGGTCAATTCATCATCTTTCATCTTTCAGCTAAGTAGATCAGACCATCCGCTAGTAGTCGGTGACGACTGGCACGGGCTGCGGTGAAGGAGTTCATCATGACGAGATAGCGGCGGCCCAGGAAGATTCAGTACCAATCCTCAGAGGACGCGCAATTGCTCAAGCATGAGTTTGAGGCATATATTCTCAGATTCCGTAAGGTAGTACATGAGTCCACCGTCATCGGTGGTGTGGACGACCTCCCAAATACGTAGGTTCAATAATCACTTCAAAATCTTTCCGTGGCCTTTATTCTCAATGTTGGACTGCGGTGTTCCTCGGGATGAAACGACATTGGAACGGCTTGGGGTAGCTAAAAGTGGGGGCCACTTTCAGTGACTCAGTCGACAAAGGAGGCTACGTGGACAACACACCTGATCAACCCATCATTGTACTCAACCTTTGGGACAATTTCGTTCCCGTCCTTGTCGAGAGCCTTCGCGATTGTGAACCTCGAAAGCAGGGACGTGACGGCAAGGTATGTCGCATTTTGTCCAAAATCTTTACCGGGGCAGATCCTGAAACCCAGAGCCTGAGTAAGGATAGAGATTTCTGAACGTAGCTCACGCACCTTCGTCCATAACCAAAAGCGAAACAGGCGGGATCGGGAGGGAAAGTGCCGTTCTCGCCTGGCTTGACGAAACGCATCGGGTTGAACTCCATTGGGTTGGGTCCGTAGAGGTTCTCGTCGTGTAGGACAGACCTAATGTCGGGTTCTCAGTATGGATTCGGGATATGGGGAGCCCATCATGACCAACCAGGAGTTTGCGACGACCGTCGCTCCTGAAGAGAGTACAAACTTGTGAGCAACAAGGGACATTTTGGCGCGATAGGAGGGCTTGCCTGCAGGTATATAATACCCTTCGTAGACATCGTCATTTGTAGCACGATGAGGAGCTATCCATCACAGATTAGCCGAGAAACGGATCAGTTACGGACTCAACGCGAGGAGCAACTCACTGGATGGTACGACTGGATTCCATCGGGCAGTCTCCTTGAGGACGGCGGCAACGAAAGGCAACCTATCACGGTCATTGAAGTCCGGTGCTCTCTCGTTACCGACGACAGAATCGATCTCTTTTTGAGCGAGGACTTGGAACTCCGGATAGAGCGACATGGCTAGGATGAAAGTCGCGACCGATGAGAAGATCTATATGAGCGAGTAAGACACTGGAAGGTCCCATATTTGGGTTGGACTTTACCGTATCGGCACCGCCTATCATAACACGAGGCAAAAGTCAGCTATTGTGTGTTGAATACCGCGCTGAACAGGAATGGTAACTTACCGACGTAAGCATTAGCAGCGCAATTCTTGATCATACTCTCATTTCTTGAGCCATCTCCCGGTGTGACTGATAATGTCTCCACAGACTTGGTGCAGAACGATGGAATAGCAGTGCCGTCTTCCTATCAAAAGTAAGAGGCGATCAGCCTCGAGGTATACCGGACGAGAGCAGTCAGAAAACGTACGAGGGCGCGCTTCACCCAGGAATAGGGTTCATCCCTCAAGTCCTTGTTGTATTGCTTCCAAGTCTTAGCCTTGGCCTTGAAACCGGCACCAGGGACCCAACCTAAGGAGCGTGAGTTTGAGACTTCTGGCTTCGTTGCAATAGGACTGACTGGGGATATATTTTAGGAAGGGGAAATAGTCCACCCAGAACGAGCCATGGTTTGCGGCTGCTATAACCCCTTCCCCTGCGTTGAGTACCAAGCGTAGATACGGGTCGTTGACTGTCTCTTGCATCGAGTAGCCGTAGACAATTTTCAGGATGACGGACCCGGAGTAGCTATTCTTGTTAGCTGTATGACGACGGGAGTAGCATCCTATCAGAAGTACGTACTATTGGATGTGATCAACAAAGTTCTCTGGTGTGGTGGTCAACTTGTCCATCAACAAGGCGGCTGCGGTCCTTTGGATATCGTAGTACTCGGGTAGTACACGTGGTTGGAAACCTTGATAGAAGGTCTTTCGGTGTGCCCTGAGCAATACAAGGGGGGATCGGAATGAGCAATCATGACAGGAGAAAAGTTTCCGTACCTCCACCAGTCTGAATATCGGAAGACTGAGAAGACACAAAACAAGCTAGTCAGACCTAGAAATTCGATGAAAGGTTCATTACGAACAGCCAAACAGACAGTCGGTCCTGATTTTTCGGGTAGGCATTAGCTTCACCAAGCATGTGAAAAGAGCGAGGCGAACATCACAAACCTCATGAGGCCCATCACCATGGGCATATCTGTTAAGTCAAGGTGTCAGTACAGGCGTCACACAAGATTGCCGCTTTGGCGTACCCGGTCGATCCGAGTAGTTGTTTGACCTATTGTCCAGGAGGTCGACCAAGACCTTCTGGGAGTTGAGGACGATCGTGTGTTGTCCCAAAACTTCGTGGTGGATAATGTCACCGTAGATTTGGGACCACTTCCAGTACCTAACCCACGACAGATCGCGGTCCTTTGCGATATCCCAGAAATTTCCGATAATAGGATATCCCTGGGGTCCCGGGGGCAAAGCACCACGCCGACGGAGGCGGAATTGGCGATAGATGAGATAGGCGATGCTAACGCCTGCTAGCAAAGAGATGAGAGTTGCGCTTGGAGGCATTGGTGATGGGTTAATCGTCAAAAAACAGTGCGCTTTTATGAGGGCTTGTAGACCTACTTTCCCACCTATCAACACCCATTTGAGGGGAAATAAACACATCTGCTGCGTTGTTGCCCTTCTTTCGCCTCAAAGAATTGGGTCCGTGACTAGTGGAAGGAATCCTGAAGGAACTGCATTTGAGTGGCTGAGAGATGTATGATAACACTCCACATTCGAATGGGTCGCCCATCCCAGGCTGTCAAAGTCATCTAAACGTTAACGATTATCAGAGTAAGAGGCAGATACGCGGTCCCGCCCCCACACATTCCGAGAACCATTCATTCGTATCACACCAAACGGGTTCAGGAGCGTTGTGGGCTATGTTTTCAGTTTGGCATCACGAGCATCTGCCAGGCAACACTTCAAATGTCAACGATACGATACGACATTTGTGTCAATGTTGCTCCGATTCGGAAAGCCTTGGCCATGGCGAACTCGGACGAACACTACTATGGTTGTATAGCATTCTGTGCTGAGGACCACAGGTCTGAGGAGTGAGAGCGAGAAAAGAGAGAAGTAGAAGTAGAAGCTAATTTGCGGTGATTGTAGAAAAGGCCCAAGAGAGATCTAGACGCGCGACGCGTGTTTTTGTACTAAATTGTAGTTTTGTACTTGCATTTTGCCCGATTCGGACCAAATCCTCACACGTGACCTTTTCGACTTCTCTCGAAATACGACCTTTCTTGAGGAGCTCGCCCTGCTCCCTTCTCTCTCCCCCCCCCCCCCCAAACAACGCCTCCTTTATAACCCTCTCCTATCGATACTCTGCCAAACTCTATACTTCCTCCCTGTCTGCTCTGCTAGGCTACTATTTGGGACATCCGAGGCTTCAGGATTCAGCTGCAATTCGACAATTTTGGACACAGGAAAGACTGGGGCATTGACAGACACGCCACTATGGACATGAGCTCTGGCCACTTGACAACCCTCTCCCACCTCCTCCCACCTCCTCCTACCTTCCTTACGCGTTACCTGCAGTCGCGTACAGCACGCCTAATTCGGTGCTGTTCTGTCGATTCCGTTTCCTGCAATGAATGGCCCTAGCGTTTTCAAGATTGAACTGTCGACTCGCCTTGATCTGTTATGTCGACTGACGTTGGAGAATACAGGATTGAATCGAAATCATAAGCCCTCCGATCCGAAGCACTCCACGTTTTGCTGACGATTGGATTCAACTTATTCGAGGACCGCACGTCGTAAAAAATTCATCTTCACACCGTCAAGCTGTCAGCCTTCAGCTTCATGCGACTAGCATAAGGTCCCCTAAGGAACGTATCATGTCCATTCTCTCGAATTCACACCCACCGGTACCTTTGTACCTCGATTTGGAACGTTTTTTTGGAGAAACTGAAAGAGACATAAATCTAGATCAAGCTTCCGAATTTAAGAATCAAGAATGGACCCGGACACACCTAGTGACCAGGTTCCAATTCTTTGCTTAACCTCGGATCCCTACACCATTTTCATCAACCGTTTTCATAATTCTGATTGTGTTCCGCAGCATGAATTTGCGTCATGCGTGATATCCGGAAAGAGCATGTCGGCTGAACGGTAACTAAAGAGGTAAAACCTCCTTGTTGTAGCACTCAAGTTGCTCATCATCTGCTCAGATGCTGTCAATGCCAACAATGAACAGTTCTGTGATCTCATCAAGTGCGGTCATGCACACACCTCCTTTCATATGTAGGACGGACGAGCCGGCCTCGATATACACGATGGTATTTGAGCACATAGCGTCCGACCCCCCTCGTCAATGCTCCTGCGTAGACTCTACTTAGCAGTAAAATTTACTTCCCCACACGGCGCGGCTCTATTTACAGTCTACAGACGACCCTCGCAGGCCCCTCGAATCCACACGATAGGGTTCAAGTCAAGCAAGTACAGTAGCAAAGTCGCGAAAATCCATGCCATAGCCCGATAGAGCGTGTCAATCGCGAGATATCTCCCCGTGTATGCCGATTGCTAGCCTAGAGGAGGCGAAGATTCAGCCTCAGCTTTGCCCGTGACCAGTGACTGACCAAAGGCGAGCGCCTAGAGTCCGGGGGGCTTCCCCGTCTTGGCCGTCTTATCGCGAAGGCGATCGACAAGGAGCGGAGGGGAGAGAAGTTATAATGTTGATGACTTGGGTGAGAAGGTGAGCGGTTTTTCTAGGGTCCTGTAAGTTGCACGCTCGATAAATTGAAAGTCCTTTTCCTTGTTTACGTGTTGCCTCTCGAAATCCTGACCAACATCAAGCGACCGATGTAAGCTAGCCCTTTGTGGATACGACACCCAGGGTACGGATCAGATACGAGAAGTTATCATTGAAGAAAAATGATCACTCGAATGAATTTTCATTGTACATACTTCAAAATTTGCTTTACTACTATTCGGACCCGCGAGTGATGTATGAACCGACCCTCCCGTTGATATCCTCGGTAGAACAGCATTCGGTATGGGCGACATCTGAAGAGTCCTAGATGGCGGGAGACGAAGCCCGATGAGCGACCCAATCAGAGTTATCGACCCAGAGAGGACCCAATCAGGTCTGCCTGCCAAGAAAAGAGACCTACCTCGTGAGAAACCTTCGTTATAAAACGGAGGGATAACTGTACTAACGTGTTCGTCCACCCATTTCCGAGGCTGCTACCCAAGATACTTATTCGCCTGCTCCGTAGCCATGCGAATGGGGCCAAACCTCTCGACTCGCGAGTCCGGTGAGTCTCCATCTAGGAGTCGAACAGTATGTGCTATGTGCTATGTGGCGTGGCCTTCAAACGAGCCAGGGAAATTCCGACTTAGCCACGTTCTGAGTCTTCAACTTGTTCCACTAAGTCTTTCTCTAGCCTCTTAGCCGCGAGCAAAGCAGTTGACTCGGTCGTCAACAAATTGATCAGGCCGGAAGGGATAACCCTAATGTCGATTTTCGCTTTTCTATCCTCTCGTCACAGGTAGCTGATGACTATCAGGATTCCTACCACCCACCGCCCTAATCATGGAATATGTTCGCAGATGCATTCCCCAGGAAACAAATCTAAGATGGAAGCTATATTTTGGATTATCTGTTCTCCTAGTTGCCCACGTCCTCCCCTCCCTCCGTACTCGTAGAGATATCTAGGACTGGACTCTCGGACTGTTGAAGTCGGCATCTGCGATCGAAGCACATACCCCGCATTGTAACACATCCTCGCAACATTCACTTGAGTGAGTAATTGTCGAACATGCTTGGTCGCGGTATCCAGGCCTATGAATACATGAACTATTGAATGTGCACCCTTCCAGGATTCCGGGGTACAAACCGACATTTGAACGGTTTTGGATGGCTAGAGGGCGACGATCAGTCAATGTGCGCCTTCTCAACGACCTCGGGAAAAGCGTACCTAATCAACCCATCGAAGTAGTCAGGCTCCGGTACAATCTCCTTCCCGCTCTCATCGACCTGTCTCGCAATGTTGAACGTGCTGAGGAGGTACACAACCGCTATGTAAATTGTGTTGGCAGCGAAGTATCTTCCCGGGCAAATTCTATACGTTGTTGTGCAATCAGAGGGACTTGCAGTTGAGGTGAGAGTACAGGGTACAGTGTACACACCTTCGTCCGAAACCAAATGCAAACTCCTCCGGACTTGGAGGAGTCTTTCCCTCCTTCTCGAGCCTTGCGAACCTATCTGGGTCGAACTCCGCCGTTCGAGGTCCGTAAACGTTTTCGTCGCGGAAGACTGCCCTACAATCAAGGCCTTAGATCAGCTAGGGAACGACCGAACTGAAAGAATGGCTTTAATTCACCAGACATTAGGCACGACTGTCGCTCCTAGTTTGCGTGACAGACCGGGATGTAAGTATACGTAGACCTCTCAATGATGAGTTCAGCTCACCTGCCGGGATGAAATACCCCTCATAGACATCATCTTGCAATGCTCTATGAGCTACGGCTGTTGGACACCAAGCGGTCAGAACTCGGTACGAACGGAAGGGGGGGAGGATCCCGGCGTCTTGGCTTCAAGACCCCACCCTCCGAAACAGAGTAACTCACAAAGCGGCGTGACAGTATTCCACCTCAACACTTCCTGTATGATCGCATTCACGAACGGCAACTTGTCTCGATCCTCGAGATCCGGAAGTCTACCACCCGACACCCCAGCTCCGAGGACGCTATCGATCTCCTTTTGCGCACGAAGCTGGAAGTCGGGATGAATTGTCATTGCGAGTATGAAGGAGAGAATGGCTGATGCGGTCTGAGGAACCAGAAAAATACAATTAGCAGTCAACTCGCGAGTGAACGTCGGGAAACGCACCGTATCTGTGCCAGCTGTATCGGATGTCCGTGGGGCGGGGGTTAGTCGATGATAAGGGAGTGAAGGTGAGCCCGCAAACGTACCGGCATAGGCCATCGTGGCACAATTTTTGACAACATCCTCCATGTCAGAACCGTCACCGAAGGTGATCCCCAATCGCTCCGCTGTTAGAGTACAGAATGATGGGATTGCTGTGCCGGTTTCCTGGCAGTAGCGAAACAGTGGATCCATCGCATGAGCAACTTCTCGCTATGTGGCGGAAGGGAGAAAGGGGACGTACGACACCCTCCTTCACCCACTCCCAAGGCTGTTCCTTCAACTCCCTATTCGTCTGTTTCCATTTCTTTGCCTTCCGTTGGAAACTCGCTCCGGGAAACCAGGCTTAAAAGTACGGCAGGTGAGCCAAACGAGATACACAACCGCCAAGGACACACGTACCAGGAACATACTTGAGCGACGGTAGATAATCAACCCAGAACGACCCCGGAACACCAGCGGCTATGATTCCCTCTAACGAGTTCAATACAAGCTTCAGATATGGGTCGTCTTTACCCTTGAGGGTATAACCGTATAGCACTTTGAGAATCATAGAACCGGAGTGACTGAGTACAGAGATATCGAGAGTCAGTTGTGGAAAGAATGATAACAAACATGACATGCGTACTGCGCAACGTGGGTGAAGAACTCCTCCGGAGATTGAGTTATGTTCTCTATCAGCTCGAGAGTAGCCTCCCTCTGCACATCGTGGTATTCAGGCATGACACGGGGTTGAAAACGTTGATGGAATGTTCGACGGTGCATCCTGGACAACGCAGAATCGAGTCAGCGTCAGATGATGGAGAATCAACGTGCGGGGTATCATGGACTGACCTCCACCAGTCTGAATAACGAAAGACTGAGGAAGCGCGAGAATATGTCAGCATATATTGAAGAAGGGCCATGGAGACGCTTACGAGCGAAATCCCAATTCGCGCTAGAAGCGTGTTTAAATTAGGTCCATCAGTGAACAATAAGTTCGAAAACCCTTGAAAACTTACTCCATGAGGCCCAGAAACATAGGTAAATCTGAACCAGACGGTTCGAAACACGTCAGAAACGCGAACGTGATCCACAAAAGAGACATCTCACCCGGTCTATCTGAATAGTTCCCGGATCTCTTCTCCAAGAGCGCATCCATCGTCTCTTGCGAATTAAGCACGACCGTATGTTGCCCAAACACCTCAAAATGGAAGATATCACCGTAGACTTGAGACCATTTCCAGAGTTTGACCCACGAGTGGTCCGTGGAAGATGAAGAGGCAAGGTCGTACAAGTTACCGATCAGAGGGAGAGCTGGAGGACCAGGCGGGTAAGGAAGGGCATTTGATTTACGACAGAAAAGGCGCCGTAAGACAAAAGATGCGAGCACGACAGTGAGGAGAGAGGTAAATGACGGTTGAATTTGGAGCATGGTTTTGGCGTCGTAACCTCCAGCACTTGAAAGGTCGACGTGTACAGGCCACGAAGTGGTATGCAACCAAAGGGGACCGCCGCGTCGCCTTAAATACAGGCCTGGACGGGTCCTGAAGGGCCGATAAAAGCTTTGACCGTGGGATTGGGGTAGGGTGGTAAATCCACATTCTCGCGCGTCCCTGAAACCTCACGAGATGCCGTTGAATGTTGTGCATCCCCTCCGTAACAGAGGCCCAGTGGATAGAAGCTGCATTATCTTAGCATGCGGCGGTGTATCTTTCTAGCTCAAGGATTTGGCGATGGAACGGGAGTTGATTACACTGGAAACAGGCCCAGACTTCAGATGATGGGTCCACTAGCAAGAACGCACAAATAACACCTTCAACCCCAGATTCAGCCGATGCCATTATAGCTGACGGTCTCCAAGTCCCAACTGTCGTTCGCCAATTGAAACCGTCCGTCATCGGCCAAATTGCACGGGCTATCTGGTGACTTGAGGAATAATCGCTTGGTGTTTCTGTTCAATCTTCTGATCCAAGCACTGATTCGTAAGTAGAAATAGGTCAGAGCGCGTGGAAATCGGTTATTTAGTTGGAGTAACAAACCATAGGGACCATAGAGTCACAGACATCTGGCAGAAGGGTCAGCGACAGCAATGAACAAGCAAAACGCGTGCGATGGTGATGGGGCAGAGAGAGAAGGCAAAACCGTGGGAATCAACCCCGACGCGACCGTTAATTCGACTCAGCGCTCCCGCAAGCTTTCTTCGTCTCGGTCTGGTCTGAATTAAGCTAGCCCTTCACAAATCATGCCGACGTACACATCCAAGGTCGAGCAATACTGAGGGTCATGACTCGAAATCTAGACTCTTGTTTTGTTCCGTGCTATCCAGCTCAGCTCCTAATCATCCCGTTCAGCTTTTGGTTCCTTGGAAGGAATTGATACTTGGATGGTCGGGAATAACTAAAGTAACATTTTTGGAACCCGTGAGTGCTGAGTGCGTGGTGCTCTCGAATTGGTTGATGAAAGACATAATCGTCAACAGGGATAGTAAGGAATACAGTGATATACATGTTTGGTATTGAAATGCAAAACAGCGATTGACACACCGATCGACCCGGATAAACCAGAAATCAATATACCACCCTCCATATCTTCTTCAAACTTGATCCCAGCCCACTCGACGGCCTACTACTCTCGCTATCTCGAGAAAGCTTCCTACAGAGTGCGACGTAAGGACTCGACTCTTCTTCTACGTGATCCGACGGCTCGACGAAAATCTCCTTCTCCGTGACGATAGCAGAAAACCGAATACTTTTACGAGATGAGATTGTCGAGGATCGAGAGCGAGAGCCCTCGGTCACAGGAAGGGAAAGGAATGAACAAAGTTGGTGGTCGTCCAAAGTATCACCATCAACGGGATCTGAGTCATCGTCATCCTTCGTGCCGGGGGAGACGACAGGTACAAAGGAAGAGGTAGATGCTTTTCGAGTCAAGGTCGAGGAGCCAACAGATTTGCGTTTCCCAGTACGTTGATACTCTTTGCCGTTGTAATTATAGCGAGAAAGAGGTCTCTCGACAATAGTATTTTCCTCGTCCTCAGGCTGAGCGATGTATGGTCCGATATAATGCTACACGAAGATTCTAGTTAGTTTCTTCGCGTCCAATAGAAGAATGCATTATCGAGATACTCACGGGATTAGGTATTATTCTTCCATTTGCTGCTCGAACTGTGGGAGAATGGCAAAGGCGGAATGCATCTTGCTTCACGTCCCATCAGCAGCCAAATCTGGAACTGGCACGCTTGACACACACCTCTGAAATATTTCGAACGTGGAGGCTACCCACGGAGGACTTTGATTTGAGAAACATGATGTTGAGTGAATGTGAAAGGTGGAACTCTTCATATTGAATTTGATGGCGATTTTATACTCGTCAACTGGGAATTCGATTCGAAAGGAAACAATCGAAAAACAGGAGAAGTGCGGATAGGAGGAAAGCTTGTGCTGCGACGGGATCAAGTTTGTGCCAACACAACCGCAAACAACGCGTCGTCACGCGTTTCAGCTTTCAAGTTCTCCCAGTACTCACGGCTCAATCTACCACGGGAATGCAATGATTATCCCAGTCACATTCACGCCGTCTTCTTCTACCCAACATCCACCGCTTCCAGGCGCCATCGCAAAGTTATCCCACAACGAAGTTGTATTGATTGAATTTCAAGGAGAATTGGAGGTCGAGTTGTCGTCGGGTTCTAATGATCGGAACGAGAGGAATGGAAAATTGGTTGGCATTATGAATATCGACGAAGCACTGGTGAGCTCCGCCCTTGTTGATGTTTGCCCCTCGGGTGTTTCACGGCTTGGCCGCCAGACTAGCGTCGCTGAGACGACCACCTACCTGTACTCGAGTAGTGAGCTCGAGTTGCTATCATTTTACTTTTGTTCGTAGTGAGACTTGTCAGCTTGGGACTTACGTGTCACTTTCAGACAAGACCAACCCTCCGAATCGGGCACCATCACCTTGAAGGAAAGATTGCTACACTGGCAAAACCTCTCGCGGTTCTTCAGAGACAGAGACAGAGACAGCCGTCATCAACAGCAATAGCACCTGATGACGTCGATACGGAAAGCCAACAAGTTGATGAGAATGCGGGCGAGGAGATGTATGACTCTCAGCCGCTGACCTCGTCTGGAACGTCGACTAGTTGGGAAGGGATCGCGATAATCAAGCGGAAGATAATCTTTTCGAAACGTCCGATGCCTGTTGTTGGAAGGTCTGGGACGTCGTAAAAATTCTGGGCTGATGGGCACTCCGTTCGTGGTAAGCACTCCTTCGCTAACGTTCTTAGCCTGGCCTTGCTCACGGTTCACCACAGAGCCCCTTGGTCTTAAAAGTTCTCGGAAGGATAGTGGCTGGCGTTGAACTTTGTGCCAGTGAAACATTGTACAGCATTACAATCAACACTCACAACTTTACTCCGTCCCCCACGGTCCTTTTCGCCCACAACCCGTCGGGTGAGGCTGCAGTCATCATGAAGACGTTGTAGACAATTGTGGGCGTCGGTAGATCCAAATCTGAACTGCTGTTTTCACTCGCAAAGCTTAGTCATCGCTTACTACCCTCTCTTCAAACCCAAATGCGATGCGATAAAGACACAAACTCGGCAACGAAACCGGAAAGAAGGCTGAAAAAGGATCCTGATTGAGCCCGCAGACCTCGTGAAGGTGCGTTTTTCTCATTTTCATGATCTGTGTCGAACCCCCGAATCTGACGGTCTCAACTAGACAAGCGACGATCAACATATCGATCCCTGTCAAGCCACCCCGAAACTCTTTGATTCAAGGTACTCGGGCAAGTTCGAGATGGGCTTGCGCTCCACAGATGCCATTCACGCAACCCTGGCAGAACCCGGCTTCGAGACCTTGAAGGATTCTCGCTTCGCCCGGCGGAGTACGCTACGTATGTAGATATTTTCCGCACTTCATGCGCACCTGCCAAGCTCATTGTTCTTTTACATAGGGCTGGGAACCGTATGCTCACATCCATATGGTACATGCACCAAAGCTTCGAGCACACCTGGCTTCGCCTTAATAGCCTTTCATTACTGGGTTTGTATTCAGTACATTGTATGTTTGCAATTTGGCTGCCGAGAGCCTCGCGGACCGAATCAAGCACTCGACCACCTTGCCCTGTGGAAGTCTGCGAACCTACATTCATTTAATGCCTTGCCCACATGGACAAGATCAGAATGAATGAGCGCGAGAGATCGTTGGACTGGACTGGAGTCAATTTGTACCAAACATCATTGCGACTCGAGGTACTCAAATATCGTCTTTCTCTTTCCCTGAGCCCCATCTCTAATCGTTCCCTTCCTCTCCAGCGACGATCTACCTTCCTTCCCTCTTCACCCGTTCGCTTTATCAACGTTATGCGCACACTCTTGTGCCCTCTTGTCATTGTTGTGTTGGGCCAACTAGCGTCCGGAGCGGTTACCTCGAATCCAAAATGGCCTTATGGATGGCTACTCTATCAAGAAGAGTACCTTCTTTATGAAAGTATAGAAGTGCAAAGCGGATTTACGAATGGATGCCCGAGGAGATTTTTGACGACGACCGCCGCCCAATGGATTCGATTAGTGAGTTCGAATTTGAGCTCAAACTTAAGGTGCCTTTCGTTGATATCCATCAAGGCGTATCACGACATGTCCACGCACAATGTAGAAGATGGAACGGGCGGGCTTGACGCGAGTATACGGTTTGAGTTGGATCGTCCGGAGGTATGAATCCGTCTGGTCACGTGTCGACATCCTCGCTAACTTCTTTTGCCTGCAGAACATAGGGAGTGGAATGCTACAGTCGTTGAGCGATTTCAAAGCTCGACAGACGCCGCATGTATCCAGTACGTTCATCCAGCTCGTGCACTCTCCTTCACTTCTGAACTTCTTTCCACCCAGTGGCCGACGTGATCGCAATGGGCGCCATATTTTCCTTCGCTGGTTGCGGTGGCCCTACTCACGCATCCATTCCTTTCCGGGGAGGTAGGAAAGACGCGACCTCTGCTGGACCCCCAGGAGTTCCCGAACCGCATCAGGAGCTACAAACACATACGGACATCTTTAAGCGGCAAGGATTCAACCAGCAGGAAATGATTGCTTTGGTGGCTTGTGGGCATGCGAACGGAGGTGTTCGTAAGGACGATTTCCCGGGCATCGTCACTGGGTCTCAGAGTTTCGAGTTCTTCACGGGCTCGGACAAGCACAACCGCAGCATGTGAGTCAAGTCATATATCGGTCTAGGAATAGCTGGGTGACTGACGTCGATCACTGTTCGTAGAGTGACTGGTTACTTGGACGGCACTACAACAAATCCTCTGGTAGTCACCTCTAATGCCACTTTGCGGTCTGACCACCGAGTTTTTGGGAGTGATGGGAACGTGACGATGAGGAGGTAAGCAAGGGAAGTCTGTTTGAATGTCAACCCGGCCTCATCATCCCCCCGGCACATAGACTCGCTGAGGGGAATCACTTTAATACCGAATGTGCCTCTCTCATCGAGAGAATGATCAACACTGTACCCAAGGATGTGAAGTTGACGGATCCCATCCTCCCCATCGAATTCAAGGTCGGAAAAGTTCGACTTTTCCCCGCGAACGACTCTGATGGTCTAGTCTTGACTACAACACTTCGTGTGAGCTCTTTCTTGCTCTGTCTGCATCTGCTCAAGCTGATCAAGGGTGCGTTTCGTTATAGACTCTCGACTTGCCCGACAACCCCAAGCGCACTATCACCCTTCTGTGGACCGACCGGCAAGGTAGCACTACCTGTCCTTCGACGGGCTGCTCCGCCCAGAGCGTGTTTACCGAGACCCTGGGGACGGGTACTGACCGAGGATTCAGGTTCATGGGAATAACGACCCCTCAAATGCATACATTCCGCGCGAATGTCGACCTCACGACTTCAATCTCAAAATTCTGGTTCGAGATCGATGAGGGTGATGGGAACAAGAAAGTGGTGGATAACGACGCAGAGGGATTTGTAGTTGATCAAGAGACCGTTTTGATCGATCCGGTGAGGAGCGTTAAGTGGGTTGATGCGCTAGGAACGGCCAAGATTGTGAGGGTTGTCGTCGGTGTGAGTCTTTTCGGGCTCTCGTTTTCACCTAGATAGAGAGCGTCTCCGTCGCGTCCGTGCTCGTGCTAACCAGATTCTGTGTACAGGTCAAGACTTCCGAGCTGTCTAGTATAACCCCAGATCTGACTATGAGGGCATTCAATCCGAGCACACCACCGCCCTTTATACCCGAGACGACGACGGTGCCGTTCTCGCTAGATACGACTTGGCTTGCTATGGGTGCATACACATTCTTCACTGCGAACGTGAGCAGCCCCTTAGGACTGAGCGGGACACCGATGACTTCATTCGATGTAGTGTATGATGGAAGGGTTATGCAGGAGTTTGTACAGGTCAAGGAGATTCTCACAAGCGTTCGGGTATAGTCGCCCGGTCACTAGCTATTTCTGATGCAAGTTACCCATAGACAACGTCTGGCCGAACTGAACGAACGTGAAGTCTCAGGCCTCAGGGAACACGTCATTCGATTTACACAATTGGTGTACTTTGTAGCGAGTTCCTACCCAACGTACTGAAATGCGACCGGCTTCGGACTACACGACCTACCTGGATACGTCTATCGTGACACACCTGTGTCATATGTCGGCATTTTGGAGTTCCAACTCCATAGTTTGAGAGCGCTCAGAGCGTCAGCGGCAGACTTGTTCTCGTTCAGTTAGCTGCGACCAAGAATAGAGACAATGTGAGTACTGAACTTGGAGATGTTGACCTCATTGAAGATTACTTCAGGGGACTGGTTTTCTCCGAAACTCAATGAGACCGTCACCTGGGGGAGGTGGTGTGTACTGATCTCTAGTCTAATCGCTGGCCTTCACAGGGTTGATGCGGAGTGAACAATTATGACCTCCTGCTGTTCTAATTTTACCTGTCCAATGTTTCGAGGGAAGTCGCCTTGCGTTTTTGGGGTGTGGGTATAAATACTCAAGACACGGACACCCTACTTGAGCACTGACAACTTTCACCACTATGCAGAGGGTTGTCTTGTTCAGCCTTTTCTCATTTGTAGTCTGTGTACTGCTTCTCTTTCGTCGAGTGGTTCGCCGCGGTAGACCACCCTATCCACCTGGCCCCAAAGGGTGGCCTATCATAGGCGACCTCAAGGCCCTTCAACCCAAGGACAATTCGCCGGGGTCAAACTACCGCTGGGAGCGCTACGTTGAATGGGGCCGTCAATACAACTCTCCACACATCATCTCAATTCCGGTCTTCGGAGAAAGAATGATAATCCTGAACTCGAAGAAGGCTGTAGATGAGTTATTGGAGAAAAGGTCGGCGAAATATTCAGATCGACCAGGTATGTCCTCTATTCCAAGGCACTGAACATGTTCCTCACACCTCACCCCTACCGGGCCTCCAGCGATGCGGATGACAAACGAACTATCAGGGTATGTAATGATTATAACTGCGGCGCTTTCTCCCGAGCGTGAGGTCGTATCGAATTGCCTTCTGATATCCGTCTTTCCTTGTAGTTGGGCATGGGACTTTGCACGTAAGGTTTCTCCTTCCAACTTGCCTACCTCATGTACTCATTCTCACCATAGATATGCGACATTCCGATTGGTGGAGGTGATAATCAACTGTTCCCTCACTCTTGTGTTTGTCTCACCCACGCTGACACAGACTTCACCGAAAAACTTTCCACCAACACTTCCAGCCCCGTGCTATGCCTCAGTACTACGACATTCAAAGGGCTGCCACAGACTCTTTGATACAGAAACTCACTACAACCCCTGGCGATTTCTATGATCATATTCGGCAGTGAGTCCTTACTTGACATTTCATGTTGTGTGCTGTTGACTTACTTCTCTCGACGGCAACTCGGGCCAGTCATGCTGCCTCAATAGCTCTCAAAGTCAGCCATGGTTATCAGCCGCAGGCCAACATGTCATCGGATCCATACGTCAAATTGGCGAACAACGCCATTGAAGGAATCATCGAAACAGCTGTTCCCGGAACGTTTCTTGTGGATTTCTTCCCTGCTTTGCAGTATATCCCAGGTGAGCCCGTTTCTTTTCTTACACCGTTCAATATTGAGCGTGACTGTGATAGCGTGGCTTCCTGGCGCCGGATTCAAGAGAAAGGCTCGATTGTGGAAGAGATACTGCTACGAGCTCCGTGACCGTCCATGGGAGTGGTTTCAAAGCGCTGTGGTCAGTCTCCTCCACGCAGTCACGATTCAATATTCACTACTCATTTCCATCCCCGCTATTCAAGGCCGAAGGGACAGCCGAGCCCTCGTTCGCTACCCGTACTCTGGAGAAACTTGCATCGTCTACAGCGAAAACCTCAATCCAAGATAGAAAGATGATGGAGGAAGTCATAAAGAATTGTGCCGGGATAACCTATTTGGCTGGATCTGACACTGTACGTCCTCAAGCATTCACATTTGACTTGACTCCTGACACACCCACGTTGGACCTCCGCAGACGGTCTCCTTCATGCTTTCATTCGTTCTCAGTATGACCAATCATCCTGAGGTTCAAGCCCGCGCTCAGGCGGAGGTGGATTCGCTTGTGGCGTCGTCGGGCAGACTTCCAGATTTTGGCGATCAAGACAAACTGCCCTACCTCGAAGCCGTAATCGCGGAGACCCTTCGTCACAGGCCGGTTGCTCCTTATGCTGTACCTCACGCAGTCGAGGAAGACGACATATACGAGGGCTATTGGATACCTAAGGGTTCTACAGTGATTGGGAATGCATGGGGAGTTCTACACGACGAAGACGTATACGGTCCGGAGCCACTGAAGTTCAACCCCGATCGTTTTACAAAGGAGGGAGATAAGAGTATCCCTCCTCATCCTGAGAAGTATGCCTTTGGGTTCGGGAGGAGGTTAGGGTTCAACTTTGCTCTTGCGCTTACCTACTGACGAAATAATTCTGCGCGACAGGATTTGCCCAGGAAGGTATCTAGCGATCAATAGTGTATGGCTAGCAGCAACCCATATCTTGGCCAACTTTACAATCGTTGCAGAGGACGAAGATAGACCAGTGGAATACAACGACGGACTGGTCAGGTTAGTTGTCCTTCCATAGGCAATAGTGGAGCCCGCCCTGATCCGACGTTTTCTTTATTCGATAGCCACCCGAGCAGATTCAAGTGCAAATTTATGCGCCGTACAGTAAGTTAGAGGTTAGGTTAGTTTAGAATTTATAACCGAATGCTGTAATCCTGTTTATGTTTACCGTATGTGTTTACCAGCCAGTTATATAAAGAACGATTGTCTTCTTCAGAAGTATAGAGAAGGGCTTGCCAGGCTACTAGCCAACACGTCCAAGAGACACCTGCGTTTGACTCGCCCATGTCAGCCGTAAGAACGCGATTTTCTTCAATACCGTCATCCCATTGATAGAAATTGAGCTGGATACCTCAGACATCGAACAGGCGAACACCCTCACTGGCTCACGGCGTTCATCGGGATTTTGGGTCCTCGCATTGGTTGATATCGGTTCCAGTTCTGAGCGACGACGGGTGCGCGTGAAGAAGGGCTCCGAAGTTCCGGTCTGCTGTCAGCGAGCTCGGTGTCGTGATGATGTATCTGTGTAGGTGCATGTAGGGCCATGTGGGTCACTGGCACGCGCCTTGCTGAAGGAGGTCACCAACTCCCGAATTTGAAGCTCGCTCGCGTTAGTGGTCGGAATCGCAAACCGCCTCGATCGTCTGGGTATATAGAATTGTCCTCTCGCTGTACTCACTCGTACAGATAAACTAAGAGATACACTCCACGAACGAGGTTTTGAAATCGCCTAAAATCCGAGGAACAGTCGCAACGAAATCGCGCATCACGAGTGGGACTGGTAGTCACTGACTTTCACCCAAGCCACTGATAAGCAAGTGTCCTTTTTACGCAGATAGAACGTATCAAAACTTCTGAACGACTAAAGTAAAATGCGAAACCAGTCCCCAAAGCATTCATGCCGGTTCTTGAACCGTTGCGCGAGAATTCCTCGGGATAAATCTGCATTTGAAAGGCTGTGGATGGCTAGCTTATGGTGTCAGATATGACCGGCGCTCGTGCTAGAAGTCTGATGTACCTGACTGCCCCCTCCGTAAACCTAGCTTTGGGGATGATTTCGTTTCCCTCATCGTCGATTGCTCGAGCGATGGTGAAAGAAGCGAGAAGTCGCGACATGGCCAAATAGACTGTGTTGAGTGCGAAGTATCTACCGGGACAGACCCTGTTCAAGATATGCGGTTTGCAGGTGATGTTTGGTCCAGGTGGTCTGGAGAGAAAGGCAAAGTGATAACTTACCTTCGCCCGAACCCAAATGCGAATAGTTCGGGGCTCGGGGGAGCTTTTCCGTCGCTGTTCATGAACCTATCTGGGTTGAATTCTAGTGGATTTTGTCCATAGAACTTTTCATCGTGCAACACCGCCCTGCAGATGTGTTTTAGTTTCATTTGCCAACATTGTCATTGGATGGATGAATCGACGTACCAGGCGTTGGCAACAATAGTAGTTCCTGACGAGCGGATGGAGGTCAGCAGCGAGAGGAAGTGGCCGACACATACACGGACCTGCTGGAATAAAGTAGCCGTCATACACGTCGTCATGCGAAGCTCGGTGGGCGATAGCTGTGAGGAAATATTCAGAACTGGCAGGTAGACATGCAAACATGTATCATCTCACCCAGTGGTGTGACCGGACCCCACCTCAAAGTTTCCGCGAGAAGCGCATTGACAAAAGGCAAGTTGTCACGATCCTCAAAGTCAGGAAGTCTTCCAGGGCCAACAACGCTATCGATCTCTTTCTGAGCTCGGACTTGGAGTTCGGGATTCAGCACGATGGCTAAAATAAAGGAAACAAGAGCCGATGCGCTCTGGATTGAAGATGTTAGTAGGATAGTCTCTGACCTATTCAAATAACGGTACCGTATCAGTGCCAGCTACCAGGGAAATGAGATTTAGAGGCAGAGGTACGACTATGAGTGACGAACACCTCACCGGCGAAGGACATGGTAGCACAGTTCTTGACTACACTTTCCATCACCGAATTGTCGCCTGGAGTGACCGATAGCCGCTCCGCCGATTGAGTACAGAATGAGGGTTCAGCTGTTCCTTCTTCCTATTGATCATAAGCACGTCGACAGTGTCGAAAAGGACGAAAGGACCGACAGTAGCACGCTTGACCCAGCTCCAAGGTTTTTCTCTTAACTCGAGGATAGCCTTATTCCATTTTTTAGCCTTCCTTTTGAAGCTTGCTCCAGGGAACCATGCTATGTTGAAAAAGCCGGCGTGAAAAGCGGAGCCATTGATCGGGAAGCAGGTCACGCACAAGGAACGTACTTCAAGATAGGAAAGTAGTCGACCCAGAATGTTCCATGGTTGGCCCCTGCTTCTATTCCTTCCATAGCGTCAAGTACCAAACGGTAGTAAGGATCGTCTTTCTCTTTCAGTGTATAGCCGTAGATGAGTTTGAGAATTATAGAGCTAGTGAAGCTGCGATTTCTGATGAGTTATGTAATGACGAGCTATTGAAATGGACTCACTTGTTGATGTGCTCAATGAAGTGATCCGGGGAGTTAACGAGTTTTTCCATCAAGGTATCTGTGGCCACCCTTTGAAGGTCGAAATAGTCCGGCATGATGCGAGGTTGGAAACGTTGGTGGAAGGTTCTTCGGTGGAGACTAGGCAGCCCGACAATGTACTGTCGGCGGCCGAGAGCATGAAGACATTAGTGCGAAAAGACGTACCGCCACCAATCTGAATGCCGAAATGCTGAAGGACAAACCACATCGTGTGCATGTTGATCGTTTTAGTGTGGAGCTAAGACATACCAACGAAGCTCCATTCGGCCCTGGTGGACCCCGAGCGACTAGGGTAAGCGTTGGAAAGAATAAAATTGATTGGGACGAACCCATTGAGCTCCAAAAACATAGTCAAATCTGAGTGTCAACGTGAGTTCCGAATTGCAATACACTCAGACCGCGAACGGCACACTACTGACCCGGCCGGTCTGAATAGTTCCATGATCTCTTTTCGAGGAGTGCGGTTATTGCCTCCTGTGAACTGAGGACGATAGTTCGATGTCCCAAGACCTTGAATTGGAAAATATCCCCGTAGATTCGAGACCACTTCCATAGTCTTATCCACGAGAGATCCTGATCTTTGGAGATGTCCCAGATGCTGCCGATTAGAGGAAGCCCCTTCGGTCCCGGAGGTAGTGGAAGAGGATGGCAGCGACGACGTAGGAGTGGACGCAGAGCAAGAGTTGTGATGAGAAGCACCAACAGTTGGCTGACGAGCGACATGGGCGTAAAGAGGGGACAACAATACAGAGAACTCATATAAAGGCGCACGACGTGGTTAACTATACTGCGTAAGTCCCGAATGACGGATGCTGGGAAATTGTGCAGCTTTCCATTGTGTGGATCAAATCAAGAAATGTCCCCAACACAATCTAGCCTGAAAACATTGACAGTGATAGTGCTTGGCGGCAAACCGGTACATAGACGTACCAATGAATATGGTTGAGCTCCCTCAGCAATTGAGACACCGGAGTAAGCTGTCATGCGTTTCCGCGATCCTATTAACTGCTTTGACAGTATATATCCGCGCTTCGGCGACGTAGAAAGCGAGTCTGTCGTTCTTGAGTAGAGAGCGCAGGTTCAGTGGTAGACCTCAGTTGAGAAGACACGACTCGTGGCGGAGGTTGCAGGCTCTCTCTCTCCTAAGAGGCTACACCGCGCGTTTTCAGACATCTGGTAAGCATCTTTTTCACTTCAGTAGCATTTCTAAGAAGACGCTAGGCTGATAAACGCACTCACTATGCAGTCCCACCGGCAGATGATGGCAATTCAGACCATTCAGAATGACGGATGTGGCACAAGATAGTATGTGCGATTTGGAATCGGACTTATCACGTTGATCATAGGTACGGGTCAAGTAAAAAGACCGTCAGTTGAGATTATGTACATGGAGGGCTTCGCTGGTTGAGAGGGAACCAGGAAGGAACTCCCGGCAGGAGTCGACAATGTGGTTGGGGTCAAAGTAGCGTGGGAACACTTTCAGGAGTCGTGGTCGATATGGCTTCTTGCAAGCATGCAGACCTTTCTTCGATTGATACCCTCTATTACATACACAGTACATGATTGAACGTATCGGAGAAAGATATTCGAGAAATGAAAGTCGGTTCAGGGGGCGTCTGGGGGGAATGGAGATGTGGATGGTGATAAATGTATGCGACAACAACACAGCGACAGGAGATAATAGGGTTCGGCATATGCGGATTCCCAAAGGAGTCAGTAGATACTGTAAAGGGGGAGACAGAGAGAGGAAAGGAAGATAAAGAATGATGATAAGCAACATAACCTGGAAAAACATACGATTAAAAGAAAAAGGTACCATAGGGCACGAGATAGAAGGACCAAGTCGATCTTCCTTCAAGCTCGACTGTCCCGCCTGGGCGGAGTTCGTGGAACAGACTCTCCCCGAGTTCGGCTACTACCTTTTGCGCCGCTCGGTGTGTTGCGACCAGATGAAGGCGCAGGGTTCTTGCACAGTGTGGAGGGTGGCAATCCAACCAGCCTTGACAACGTCCACGGTAGCTCGAGGCCAGCCCGACTCGCAAAGGCAATGTATCTTGCTAGTTCGAGGTGAAGCGTCGGGTAATAAGTCGTCGACGCTTTCCGCGAGACCTACGAAGTGATTATAAGTCAAGTCGTAGAGATTGAATGACGATCAACCAACCAGAACGATCCTTTCGAAGCCCGAAAGGAATAAGTCGGAATGAAGTCTATATGGCGAGAGGTCATGTTCTTTGGGCATGTTGAGGTCAGCTGCTGCTTGAGACAACGCGTTGAGGAATTTGAGGTGGGTTGTCTGTTCCGACAGGCTCAGTGGAAGGTAAAGACGCGACACAAACTTCACTCACGAAGTAGTTCATAGCTTCGAACTCTACACCCCCTGTCATTCCACCAGGGGCTCGAGGCTTCTCTACCTTGCCCTCATCGGTCTCGGAAAGCAACCAGATAGTGTTATTTGGATGGCAGAAGACCCAGAAATAATCGCGGCAAACATCGGAGAGCTCTTGGAGATATGTCTTGTATATTCGGGGACGATGCAGATTCTCTATGAATTCATGAGGCTCCACTGATGTTGATTCAGCAGCTTCAGCGGTGGGGGGAGCAGGGGTGAGCAACAGCGATCGCATGAATGAGAAGATGGATTTGTGCGGTGCGGGGAGAGTGATGAGCTTGCTAGAGCTCAATGATGCCGATGAGGTCTCCCAGATTTCGCGACGAGGGGTGGAAGGCCGCCCGTTTCCGACGGCGGGAAGAGAGGATGTCGGGTAAAGTTCGAACAAGCCCAAGAGAAGTTCGACAATGAGTTGCCGGGAGGGCACATCCCCAGGCTTCTTGTCGGAGTACAGAAGCACTACCAGCTGCATGAACGGGGTGGGACTCGAGCTTCGCAATGCGGCGCATCCAACTGAGGACGTTGACAGTGCTTTAAAGCAACGGAGAAGCTCGTGGAGTAGTTGATCGTCATGTTGCTCTTCTCTGTTCAAGTGTTTAGAGGACGTCAAGACGGGGACGATTAGCGACCTACCTCCATTCAACCTCCAGAATTTCGTTCATCCTCGTCAGCAGCGCAACGTATCCCCCTGCATCCATAAAATCTTCTGTCCAGCTGGGTTTGCGTGTCGTTAGATAAGAGCAAGTAGACATCCATACATTATAGCCGACCTTGCAGGTTCATTACGCAACATAAGTCGCAACTTCTTCACATTCTCTACTTCGAGGGAAGTGCTCGAAGTTCCAGAAAGAATGCTGACAAAATTGACAGGAGAGAGGTTTCTTGACGTTGTTGCTGCTTTATCCTTTGAAGTTCTTCCGCCATTCGTGAGGTCTACAGTAGACCCCGAAAACGGAAGGTTGATTTGACTCCGGGACATGAAGCCAGAGCCGAGGGATATTCCTCGTGAATGACCACTTGCTTTTCTAGATGGAGAGCCTGGAGGAGTGTTCTGCGACTCGAATGCGGCAAATGGAGCTCTAGGTGGCCGTAACTCGTACTCTAATCCCTTGAAGGGAGAGTCGAGGGAGTCGATGCTTCGCGTTCTTCTGAGAGGTGTTCCTGGTGGTGTTTGCGATGTTGTAGAGCCCTTCACGGTGAGATTCATGCCCTGCGATGATTTCAGCATGGCCGCCTTGACATTTGAGTCCATTCCTGCAAGTTTTGGGCGGAGTGTAGAAGGTATTTGGAGTTCATCCTGGCAAATAGATCTTGTTGAAATACTTAGCTCCTCAATGAGAGCATATAATACTCACCAAAAGCTGGTCGAATGCCTGGTTCATCTCCAAACCCGGGTCCTTGCTTTTTGTATCTCGTCTCTTCTTCTCTGGGAACCCTTTCGAGAGGAGTCCTGGCTTCCCTGTCTTTGCTTGAGCTGGACCTGCTTGAGTGTTGTTCAAGCCAGGTTGGTTTTCCTTGCCGGTGGGCTGGCCTGAATCGGCGAGCGCAGTGAGCATCGTAAAGTCTGAGGACGGTATCCTCTTAGAGGGTAAAATCGATTTAAACATGGTGTGTTGGTGCTGTGTTTCGGAGGTTCGTGCAGTTTGTAGTGATCAATCGTGAGAGCGAAGGAAAGAATGAGAAACTACAACGATGTTGTTGGAAGCTGGTAGTGAAGCAGAGTTTGGTTCGGTTTGGCGCGTGTTGACTTTGCCTTGCGACGCGAGCTACACGTGATCGTGCCGTATTCGGAAGTTTGAATCGCGGGAAATTAGCGCCCATTCTGAGTCGAATTGCAACCACCATCAACGCCACGCGCCCCCGTGTCTTCCTGAGGGCTTCTTGCGGTCTTGGCCAACAAATCTACTTTTTTTTTAGAAATGTGAACCAGGTGCATGGTATTATCATCCTCGCTCCTTAGTTCCAGCCGGATTCGATGGGACAGAAACAACACAAGCTCCTCGCTCGGCATCGTTCTCCCCCATATATATGACCTCATGCTTGGGTCGAACAATCGTCGAGGTCAGCCACGTTACGGCGAGAATGACTTGGATGCAATTAAACCTCGGCCGGTATTAAGGCCTATCGAGGGCAAAGCCTGGGGATGAAGCGCCGGCACTATCCGCGCCCAAAGCTACGTCAAGCAAATTGAAAGGTATCGGCCTGACCTTTACCAACAACAATTATAGCATAGGGGGAAGTTTCATTCTTCACTGTTGGTGCACATGGACCCCAACGTCAAGAAAAAGCCATAAATACCTGGATGTCGACGTGTCCTTCTACAATCCCCCTTCTTTCTTCACTACGATGTACTCGAGAGTCCTTCTCTGCCTTCTAGGTCTTGGTGCCACTCTCTTCCTTCGTCACTATCTTCGCAATGGTCGTCGAAGAGGGTTGCCTCTTCCGCCGGGGCCTCCTGGACATCTGCTATGGGGCAATCTGCACGACCTCAAGCAGCGAGAAGGAGAACATCGTTGGGTCACTTATCGCAAGCTTGCTCTCAAATACGGCGATATCGTCTACGCCGAGGTATTTGGTGACAAAACTGTCCTACTGAACTCGCACAAAGTCACCACGGAGCTTCTGGAAAAGAGATCTAGGAACTACTCCGATCGACCCCGTAAGCTTTCCCTCCCGAAAACCAGGGCTTGTTCAATGACATTGTTCACCACCAGATATGATTATGGCGGACGATTTAATGGGGTGAGTAACATGCCATCGCGCCAGAACGACGGGATCACTAACCCAAGATCCGTGGACGACAGATGGACATGGGATTTCGTGCGTGAGTAACGACATCCATGACGCCGAACCGGTTCTCACCATGATCTCAATTCGACTACAACTGCCAGACATGTCCTATGGTGATAAATGGAGGTGAGATTGGTTTCCAAATCCAAACTTTATCATCTCGCCCCCGAAGTTTACTGTTGTTCAGGATTCACCGCAAAACCTTCCATCAGTTTTTCCAGCAACGGAATGTGCCCGAGTTTCGTGTGGTTCAGAAATCAGCCGCGAAGGCACTCCTGCAGAAACTCGTGGCTTCTCCGGAAGATCACTACGATCATGTTAAACAGTATGTTGAGGCTCTTGTTCGGACCGCCCGGTGTTGACGGCTTGTGCCTCACCCCACTAGCCACGCAGGTACTATTATTCTGAAGCTAACATACGGCTACACGCTGCAGACCACGAATGATCCCTATGTTGCCCTTGCAACTAGAGCCTTGGAAGCCATAACACAGGCCGTGAATCATGGGGCTTTCGCGGTGGACTATCTTCCCATCCTGAAGCATGTACCAGGTGAGTATATTCAATTGTAGGGATCTAATAACTAACCTGAAACTTTTATGCCCTTTTGAGCGTGGTTCCCCGGAGCAGACTTCAAAAGGAAGGCAAAAGCTTGGGCTCCTTCGGCGATGGAAGTCAAGGAACGCCCGTGGGAATGGATGAAGCAAGGCATCGTAGGTGATGTTCCGCCCGTCGAGTCCGCATCTACTCACGACTTTATCGTGATTAAGGCCGATGGGACCATAGCACCGTCCTTCGCCAGCCAAAATCTTGAAAAGTTCTCCGAAGATCCGCAGATGGAAGACGTCATTAAGAGCTGCGCCGCCATTGCATACATCGCAGGTTCCGACACAGTTCGTACCTTCCATCGTACCGAATAGCAGCCACTTACAGTCATTCAATTTATGGTATAGACTGTGGCAATGATGCACACCTTTGTTCTGGCAATGGTGCTTCATCCGGACATTCAGGGGCGTGCCCAGGACGAGCTCAATGAAGTAGTGGGCTCATTTCGACTTCCCGACTTTGATGATCGTGTCAAGTTGCCGTTCATCGAGGCGCTTCTTGCAGAAACGCTACGTTGGCGTCCCGCCGTCCCGCTAGGTAGTTTCCTTCCCTGCGCGTGGTGTTCAGCTGACCCAAAGGGAAAACACTCAGCTATTCCTCATCGTTCCCTGGAGGATGATGTTTATGATGGATATCTCATTCCCGCCGGTACGTTTTGAATTTGATTTACTACACGATACATCAGCCGCATCTGACCATTGCACAATGCACTCAGGAGCAACTATAGTACCGAATACGGGGTGAGTTGAATCTTCTGTGCCTACATGATTGCTCAATCTCCTCATGACGACGTCAGGGCGATTCTCCACGATCCAGATGTATACGGGCCCGACGTAGAGGAGTTCCGACCAGACAGGTTCATCAAGAAACCTGGCGAAGAGCTTCCCCCTCATCCTTCCGAATTCGCTTTTGGCTACGGCCGTCGGTGAGTTCCTCGGTCTCTTCCCTTGTCCTTGCTATTACTCACAGTGAACCATTCAGCGCGTGTCCGGGAAAGTACCTCGCTGACAACTCGTTGTGGATTGCAATGGTATACTTGTTGGCGACTTTCGACATGAAGAAGGCGCTTGATTCGGAAGGAAATGAGGTTGACCCCGAGGTCGACTATAAGGACGGAACCGTCTGGTACACTTTTGTCGCTTCTGACCGCTGAGTTCCGCTTAAGCTAACATCGTTCCCGGCAGTCACCCTCAACCATTCAAATGTCTTTTCGTTCCACGTTCAGGGGAGGCACTCGACTTGCTTGCCTAAGGTTTTATCGTGATATTCAGTTGTAAATCAATGGACGTTCATCGAACTCATATTTAATCAGTATCTTGTGGCAAATCCGCAACATCGAGCATAAAAGTACAAGGAATAGTGTTCGGTCATTTCCAAACCACGCGGAACGAGCTACCGTGTGAAGAGCTACTAGTGGATCGGAGTCCTGGGCTCGCGGACTTTGGTGACGCTGTTTTTTGTGCCCGTGCCAGCAGATACCTGGACCGCCTTGTCCCATTCTGCCAACGAGTTCTCGAATGCGGGACTTTGTAGGCTTGGGTGTCTGTACGTCAGTACTGAGTCATTGACCAGCGAAAGAGCGGGTACGTGGCTATACTGACCTGGATAGTCGTCGAAAACTACGATATTCCTGTCGTAAAAATGTGCATGTCAATGGAACTCGATGATATGAAGGAAGTAAAGCTCATAATCATACTTACCGCCCAGTATTTCTGCAGTGTTCGATGGCACTCGCCCAATCTCTGTTCCGTATTGACCGAGATGCACTGGCCCCAGTTGTCTATTCAGCACGCAACCATTTCTTCCAGCGAATTCAAGTCTTTGATGCGATACGTTCGCGAAGGCGACCGCGCTTTCCAGCGCTCCATCAATGGAAGGCTGTAAACGAACAGGATTTCGAGGACATACCGACAGATAGTCTACAAGTGCCTTTGTCTCCTGTAGAGTCCAAAAGCTGATGGAAAGCGTGGTAAATGGTCTTCTACACACAGTTTATGTCCCCTGGTTTGGGGGGACTCGGTTGCGCCCCGGGAAGCATGGTAGTGGTGTTTTGCGATGAATAAATGTGGCGATTTATAGAAGTCGAAGCGCTGAAGGCTGAAGATCGGTCACGACAGCTAGTCTCGTGAAACCAAACTGACGGTATCAACCTACATCGAAGTCGTCAGGTTGATATGTAAGTACAGTGGTTTGAGCTAAGTATGAGGCCGGAGTCATTGTCACCGTCCTCCACGAGTCTCCTTAGAGCTTTACAGATAAGTACAGAAATGAGTAGGATCATACATGCGCGAGCAATCGACACAGGTTACGGAGTAGAAGCGATCTCAATACAATCTGTGGGCCGCTGAGTCTTTCCTCGGGATGAACCGACATTTGAATGGTTTAGGGTAGCTGGAGAAACAACAACTCGTCAACGCCGATTTGGGTTTGAGGGGGCAATCCTACCATATAAGTCCATGATCCCATTCGGCTTTGGGCGTATATTCCTTTCCCTCGTCGAGAGGCTTGGCCAGAGTAAAGGTCGCAAGTATGTGTGTGACGACAAGAAAGACAGTGTTCATCGCAAAGTATCTCCCCGGGCAGATTCTATCATACCACGCGTTAGTCAAACGAAGACTCGGGCTATTGCGTCCCAACACCTACCTCCTTCCAAAGCCAAATACGAACGTTTCTGGATTCGGAGGGAGCACTTTCCCCTCTTTCTTCAAGAAACGTTCTGGCTCAAAATCCATGACATCGGGACCGTAGATAGTCTCGTCATGCATAACTCCCCTGTCAGCGAGTCGAATTAGACACTAGACTTGAAAGATAGACGAGCCGAAAGCTACGCACCATACATTAGGAATTATGGTGGCACCTAAACGTCTGTTCAGTGTGGGGCTATCAAGTGGTATGGCTCTGCGACTCGCCTGCGGGGATCGACCGTCCATCATACGTATCGTCATTCACGGCACGGTGTGCAGTACCTACCAGCGCCGGCATCACTCAACGCATTCGGAATACACCAAGTTATTACTTACCTAAGTGAAGGACAGGATTCCATCGCAAAGTCTCTGCAATGACGGCGTTCACAAAGGGAAGTCGATCACGGTCGTGAAAGTCCGGGAGCCCCGATAAACCGAATGCTTCGTCAATTTCTGCCTGGGCTCGGGCCTGCACTTCTGGGTTGAGGACCATAGCCAAAATAAATGTCAGGATGGTTGAAGGTGTCTGTCGGGTGTCGTGCCACTCAGCTTGACAACACTGATCGTTCTGTCTAGAAACACGTACAGTCTCAGCAGCTCCTACTCGTTGAACCAGGTATTAGTATGCTTTCAGAGATACCAGAGAGATAATTACCGAGGTAAGCTATCGCAGCACTGTTCTTTATCACTCCTTCCAAGAACGAGCCATCGCCCGCGCTGACAGACAATCTTTCCAAGCTCTTCGTGGAGAACGAAGTGGAAGCGGTCCCATTTTCCTGAAATTTCGAGTGAGTATTTCGGACTGGGCTCGAGAAGCACTGCTATGCGCACGATAGAGTTCTTTAGCCAGTCCCAAGGAGTTTCCACGAAGTCTCTGGAGTATCCAGCCCATAGACTGGCCTTCCTTTTGAACCCGGCACCAGGGAGCCAGCCTCAGAGAAGGTGAACCTCAGTAGGTTGTGGAGTGGAGGAATGAACTTACTGGGGACGAATTTGAGAAAGGGTAAATAATCGACCCAGAATGATCCATGGTTGCCGGCCGCCTCTATGGACCTGCCAACCCTTTCTACCAGCCCGATATACGGATCATCTTTTTTCTTCAACTGATACCCATAAGCGACCTGAAGAATCGCCGAGTCCGAAGCGCTGAGCCCACGAAATGTGAGCCACTCAAGTCGTGGGAATGTGATCAAGAAAGGATCTCCTACAATTTAACGTGCTCGAAGAAGTCCTCGGGCGATTTCACCAGCTTGTTCATCAAGTCGGCGGTTGCGGCTCGCTGTACAGGATAGTACTCCGGGACGGCACGGGGTTGAAAGTACTGGTGGAACATTCTTCGGTGGATCCTACTCGGCTATCGAGTCCGAAATGAGCGAGTAGAATTGGAAGCCAGTACTTACCGCCACCAATCTGAATATCTCATCACTTGCCACGAGTGTCAGTGGGCTACAAGAGATGCGCAATGAGCAACAACGTACGAGAGGTTGCCCAATTCCAACTGCGTGGATCGGTGCTGTTGTCAGCCTGATTGTAATGCCATACAAAAATTCAGGTCGTACTCCATGAGATCCATTACCATCGGCATGTCTTCGGGAAGCGTTAGCTTATGTCCTGAAACTAGTTCGTCGCCCGGAATAATGAGTACCTGGCCGGTCCGAGTAATTGGACGATCTCTCGTCCAGGAGTTCTAGTATCGCCCTACTCGAATTCAGAACGACAGTGACATGGCCAAAAACGGAGAAGTGAAAGAAGTCGCCATAGATCTTGGACCAGTTGAAGTAGGTGACCGGAGGAAGGTCCTTGCAGTTAGCAAGATAGAACAGTGGCCCTACAATGGGTAAACCCCTGGGTCCAGGTGGTAGAGGTGGGTGCCTGGTCGGGCGTCGTAGAAGAAAGACAAGCAACGCTGCTAGAAAGATGAGAGTGAGGGGATGCATGTGCTCGCTATGAAATCCGAAGACATACAAGTCACTGTCTTTTTGAACTTCTTGAACCGGATATCCGTGATCACATGTCCCAAAACATGAGAACCGAAGGCTCGCAATCGGGCTAAAGTAAGGAAGGTTTGAGTTAGACCCGAGCGAAAATTCTCAGTGTAAGCGCCACTGAAATCATTCTTTCTCGTTTTGTCAGACTCGGCAGGAGAAGAAGACGAAGGAATGGCGTGGGAAGTACGAGCTTTGCCTGAAGTTCCCCGGCTTGTTAGAACCTTACAGATAAGTACAAGATCGAGTAGAACCCTGCCAGTTGTACGAGCGGTCCGTCAAAATCATGCGACAAAATAGAGATAATCCTGATTCAGTCTGTGGCATTCTCCCTCCTCGGGATGCAGACATGTCAGGATATACCTCTGCCAGAGTTGAACGGGAGCGTTAGGTATATACTCAATGGGACGAGCTTGACTTTTTTTTTTACCGCGTGGAGACAGTCTAGCGTGCTCTTGAATTCTGGAAAGGACGCTAATGGATCGGAAGCTCTTTTTCTTTGATGTTTCCTGGACCTTCTGCCTTTCCGACCTTTGTCGTCCTGGTACCTTGTAAGTCTCACGACGTGAAATCTACATGTTCTTTTCGAGTCAAACTATTGCCAAGCCACTTCCCCTTGACCCTTTCCCGGATCCCCTTGTACGTGTGTCGTGGAAAGGGTGTAGGGTTCACTGCCCTTTATCCAAGATGAAAAGTAGCTCACGAAGATGAACGAGGGGAGTGATGTAACTTCTTTTTACGTCTAATGAGAGCAGCAGAAGTTCATTTGTTCTATCACTTCTGGTGAGAAGTAGAAGTGCAGGGATACGTACCAGACTCGGTGAAAGGATTGCCAAGCAGGTTGGGATTTCATCTTGACTGAAACCCTCCTGTTCGAAACGACAAAGAGACAAACTCACCTACTCCTAAAGCGGTCTTTGGATTTCTTGCTCCTGTGCATCCACTTACTTACCATCCACAAGAGCATGAGAGTTTGAGTAAGGCTCACTGACGCCCACAAGGCGCCAGGCCATTCGTTGATCGGTAATTACCGTGCCGTAAAAGCCGGCGTTGATGCGCACGATTTACCCTTAGCTGTCTTTACGGCCTCTCGACCCCTTCATCCTCTTTCCCCGGTGTTTAAGTCCCCCTTTTTTTTAACATGCCTTTCACTCCCACAACTTCGGCGATCGGATTCCCCTGCATTCGCGGAGGTTCTCCCGAGGTTATTCTCACAGGCTCCTGTTTCTGTAAGGCTATTATAATCATAAAAAACACGACCCTGTTCTCGATTACCTGTCGCTTTATTATTTCCTGTTCAGCTCCAACTTGACCTCTACCACGTTTTCCCTCACCATGTTCGACTATACCACGGAAAGAACACCGGCTCGACCTGCATTGTTCGGCGAGTCGTTTACACTCAAAGCAAGGGCGAACACTTTCAGCGGGAGTAGTGTCGATCTACCCACAATCTCGAAGCGGCCTACGACGCGAAGCTTCGGAAAAGCTCGTCCCAAGTCATCCATACCCAGCATTCTCAGCTTCGGGTCAAAGAGAGGGACAGTATTCGAGAGAAATTCAGTGATAGACGATGAGGGGGGAAGTTGGAGGCATAGGTGAGTGTCGGGGACGCTCGTCAACATTTTCGTGGTTTGCTAATCTGAACTTTATTTAAAGCTTCTTGTTTGGGGGCAAGGGCTCACGAGACTTCTGGTCTCCTACTTCCAGGTGAGTCCAGAAACTCCTCAAAGCGCGACTGGCATCAGGCATTTACCCCTTCACATTATCAGACGACGCCCTTCATACCCAGGCGCGGGGAAGAAAACATTCTTGAAGAGACTATCCACGGTACTACGAAAGTCGTCTGTTCCCATGGCAGATGACACGACCGGACCGTTTTCGAGGCGGGATTCCGTCATTCAACAATTTGAAGACCAGAGTTCCATCGCCGGACCTTCCCAAACTGACACAGAAACCAGCGCTGTCAGTAGCCTGCTTACCGAGCAAGTTGAACGGGAAAACATATACGAAGAGGCAGAAGTACAGGCCCGCGAACGTCTCACCAATTTCCGATTCGGAGGCCTCGAAAAGAATGAACCCTCACATCCAGACTCTCGGGAACCGGAGCTGCAGACATCCCTTCCCTCACCTTGCGAAGGTCTTTTCGAGTCTTCGGCGCGAAATTCTTTGCCAAGTCTTGATACAAATCTCGAACACGTTTTCCCGGTACCTTTACCTCTCTCCCCCCTTCTCGCACCACTGGTCACTGGCCCCGATATTCCCATCGCCACATCCACTCGTTCTTCAAGCCCGACTGAGCTCACAGACGAGGTGCAGCTGTCTAGCTGGGAGGACGAATCACGGTCTCCGAGTATGACCCGTTCACCGTCAGAATCCTCGGATGAGAGTTCGAACAGTACGCCACCAACCTCGTTAGAGTCCGTTCTCTGCATGGCCGGGTGTACCCTCAAATCCAGCACCTCGCCCAAAACATGGGCTGGTGGTGCCAGTTGCGTCAGGAGACTTTCGGTCACCGTCGAGAGTCCGGCAGAGAAAGGTTTTTGGGAACATCTGTCATCCACTCCTTCAACTATGTTTGCCCGAGGACCTTCAGAGAGCGACGACGAGTCTGCAAGTAGCGTCGAGGATCTCACCCTCACAAAACAACTACCCGCCGTCAATAGATCTAGTCCGTATTCGCACTCGCGGGCGAAGTCTGACCAGTTCTCTCGGATATATGCCTCGTCCTTCAAAATGGCATTGACCCCAAGGAGAGCGCTCAGCCTGACACACCATAGCCCATTATATTGACGCTGATTCGTCATTTTACCTTATTTACGCCTTCAATAGATTTCCAGGGTGGATTGTTATGTATTGCTATTGTTATTTCGTGTAAAACATGTTTTGGGTCGCCTATCTGGACGGTGGGCCCCATAGTTAGAACGTAAATGTGTGTTGGAGAAAGAAAAATAGAAGTACATGTTTAACCTCAAACCCTCCTTCGTCTCGCATCCTGCTTCTGCTGATACATCATCTCCTGCTCAATTTCCTTTACTCCTTCGAACACGGCACCCAGGGTGACCCACCAGAAACTCCTCGCACCAAATTGTGGTTTCACCTTGGAGCACAAGTACCGAGCGAACCGCCAAGCGAAGAACGCCTGTTGAAGGCACTCCCCAGGCAGAACGTCATCGTCACCCTCCAAACTATCTCGGACACTCCGAACAAGGGTATCCGTCTCCTCTCGGAGCTTGCCGATATGGTCGAGACGCTTCCTTGGTTGAGACGTATTGGCGACGATAGTCCCGATGACTGCTTCTTCCTCCGTGAGCATTGCGCCTCGAGCTTTGGACAAAGTATGAGCGCTGCAAATGGCTTCGAGCTCGGAGCGGTATCCTCGAAATAGGTTACTGATGCGCTCCTCCGAGTCTTCGTCCAAGGGATCTTCGGCGTCATCGATGAACTCTGCAACCCTGGAAGCAACTGTGTCGTAAAGAGGATCGTCGTCCAAGTTGACCTCATCAAGCATATCAGCGATCTCGTCCAAGTCGTCTTCATCGTCGTGACGTTCGCGGCGAAGCCTCCGTCGTTGAGCCCTGCTGTCGTGAGATGCATGTTGCGGAGCATCGAGTTTGATGTCGCGGAAGAGCTTCCCGATGGCTTTCTGAGAAGGATAGTACTTCTCCGGATCTAGCGAATACATCGTCTCAGGAGCGTACCAATCCGGTAAGAGAACGTTTTTGCGCTTGGGAATTTGTTGAATGGGAACGGGGTTTCCTGATTTTGGGTAGTCGACGGCGAGACTGTGAAGTTCCGCCATCTTCATGCAGTCGGGGTTGAAGATATCGGTCTGGTCCGCTAAAATTCGCCAGTTGATGGAGACCATCCCGAGAACCTGAGGGAGGGTGATGAGTACTGCTGAGGTTTTGTGATAAGGAAACATAACGCACATCACTGGTTATGTATTCCATCACAAAGTCCCCGACATCAGCCATCGTGCAAGGCCTGTCCAACTCACGCCTTGTGGCTGCGGGGTATAAACCAGGTGCCTGAATACGCTCCGGGTTGACCCAAAATTCAGGTAACTCGTTCAAAGGGATGACGTTATATTCATCCCCGTCGAGATCACCACCTCCGAGGCATGAAGGAAGGGGCCTTTCGTCTATCAAGTTTATTAAATCAGAATCGCTCTACGAATGAGCTGACATGGAAAATGTACCGGTAGTGGAGAAGACAACCGTGTTAGCGAGATCGTTATCTTCAAAGCATGATCCCGGGGGAGGTGGCCCAATAGCTGTGACTATCTGAACGTCTCCAGGATGGATCGTAGGACTGCGGGATATCAGTACCGGGCCCTCTAGATACTCGGGCTTTGACCAGCTACTGATGGGTCTGATGCATGCGAAAATGTGCTTGGGAGGGAGGAATCGATGAATGTCGGCTACTCCTACCAGGTTGTAGGCACCTGAAACGGGAATTCGTGCTGCAGAATTGTTAGCACACACAAGAGCAGAAGCAGTGTGACTGTACTCACCTCGATGTTTCAGCAAACGCAGCACGTGGTTTATACCATACTCCATCACCGTCTCATAGAACCCTTTGTCGTCAAAATCACGGATACCCAGTTTGCTCAGGCTGAGAAGGACTGAAGGAATGCGGAACGCGGTTCCCAAACCGTGGCCTTGGAGAAACCACGATGCACTATCAAACGATTTTGTTGCCACCTTGGTCTCGTCCACGGCGAGGTCTTGGAATATCTTGAAGGTTTCGTACGGTACGCCAAGACCTTCAAGGAGCATTATGAGGGGCCGATTCAGGTAAAATCTGCAACATTTGCGTCAGACGAAATTACAGATATAAGGGCAAGATGAGACTTACGTTCCAGGTTTATCGAAAACCTTCGCAATCTCGATCCTGCTGGCAGTGGCACCGAGAAACTTGATCATCGACGGCCTCAAGCAGACAGTCTTCCCAGTCAACCTAGCGTCGACACTCAACATCCCTTTGGAGCCCATCATACGAATCTGGAGAGCACGAGCGTACTCCTTGGACGGACGATTCCTTGCACGTCTGCGAGACTGCCGCTCCCTGAAGACGCTCCTTGCAAAGTCGGGGGACATCGTCCCAACACCGTCTGTGTGACACCAGTGTTTCCCGCTAGAATCGACTCCGGTCGCCATAATATCGGCCAAGTTCAATTCGAGATGCTCGACATCAGTCATCGTCGGGTCAGTAGCTGTAAAGCCCTGACTGATACGTGCTGCATACCGTGCAGGGCAATGCATGAGTCGTGGATCAAAAGGGAGGTCGTCAAATCGACCCAGACTCTGGATGACGGTCTCGGTCGTGATAAGTTCCCCATTCTCCTCGAACGGTGCCATGAAGTAGACGGCGTGCTCCTTGAGTGCTGATTGGGAGTACCCGAGGAATTTAAAGAGTCGCCCTGCAACATGTAACCCATTCTCGAAGAATGGGCCAATCCTTTGTCTAACAAATGCCTTACCATCCACGCCGCGGTCGAATTGCAAGTGTAGCCGGCCCTCGTCGAGGAAGCTGACGCGAAGGAAATTCTGATGGTTCTCGGGACTGTACTGTCGAATGACACGATTTGATCGTTCGGGAATAGGGCCGGTGAAGATCTTTCCGGTAGGTGTGATCTGGACATGCATGCAGAGGAATATACCGTCGTCCTCCCGTCGAGTGATCGGCCTGAAGGTCTTGTCGTGGAGGCGCTTGCACTTGTTGAAGCATTGCTTCAACGTTTCGTGCTGGCTCCCCGTGTACCATAACATGTCGTATGCCTTGATCCCAAAGTCGCGGAGAACAGTGAGCACGTAGTCGAGGCTCTGATTTGGGGACCCGCGCCTACGAGCTTCGATGATGAGGGCGTTGACCTCAACGCTCAATTCGCGGATCTCGCATGGATCTACGCAAAAGTCGTTTACGAGCCGCTCGATCTGAAAGGCCACCTGGAAGTCGAGCTGCTGCAACCACGAAGTGAGCGCATTGAGTGAGGCAATGGAGAAAAGATTGCGATAGTGAATAGGCCAATATTCCCAATGGACATCCAGATTCAAGCCAGCCTCGCGCGCAAGCGTCGCGAAGACGTTCAGATCCCTACGGGAGGGACATAGAAGGCGAATGGTATAAGAGAGATAGGGGGCTATCTCCGAGTGTCCACGATGATTAGCGTCCTTGAGATTGAGCGACGGTTGCCTCTCCTTGGTAGATGATGCCGATAGCAAGGAATGACTAACGCGGAGGAACTGTGGCGGGGTGATGAAGAAGATGACGATGGCAGAGGTGCCGTCCAAATGATTGTCACAGGCAATGTGATCTATAGTGGAGAAGTCGATGGAAATTACTTGAGTCGGCGGCTGTACGTCGAACATGGATGCCAGTAGGTCGAAAGAGGATTCCTGTGGCTTTTGTCCAATGTTGATCTCCATGAGTCTCTCCTCGGCGTTGAACACGATTCTGCTCTCGGTGGTACAGTTGTACTCCCATTCAACAGAGAGGACTTGATCGCGACAAGGCCAGGCAAACTGGAGTTCATTTACAGGAACGCTGCTGGCCTCGAGAAGTCTCGCGACACGCTCCCGTTCCTCAACAACACTGGGATCTCGGTAAGGTGAATTCTCGATGCTGATAACAATATCTCTCGAAAGTCCGCGATCGCTAAGTTTGAACCGAACGTTTCGACCTCTGATCGAGACGAATTTTGTTGGAGAGCCATCGCCGTACTCTGCCAAAAACGATTGGCCTAGCTCGACGGTAGGCAGAGTGAGGGCGCCACAACCGCTATGTAGCCCACGCTTGCCCCTCTTGGTCTTGAACATCCGCACGTGGAAGTTCAAGGGCATGTTCGTGGTGTATGGGGGTTGATGGAGATGTTGAGCGAGCGCACGGATAACATCGTGCGGACTGGTGAAGAAATCGACGTTGTGGAGAAAGACTTCCATATGCAAGAAAGAGGATCGATGATAACGAATAGCATGGGTATTAGAGTGTTGTAGTCATCACGGGGATCATCGAAGGGTGTAGAATGCGGCGCCTATCAAAACCTTGTAGACGTTCTGGGCTAGCAGATGTTGGTAGATTCCCTTTTGATTCGCTAATCTGTCAGACGCTCAGACTCACAACAAGCAATGAAGGACGTAACTACCCCAAACTTGCACGAGGCCATCACTCAAGTAACCTCGCAGTACTTATCGACGACATCTATGTTCCTTCTGGACCCGCGAGTGACGCCCCGCAGTGAGAAGGTAGCTGTGCCGCAGCAAGAAGACCAGAAGAACGTTTGTGCTCGATCTGAGCCACCCAAAGAACTTCCAAGCGTCTTCTACCTTGTATGAATGTAAGTTAAAAATTCGATTTCCGTTACTGCGGACGCACATCAAGGTCCTAGACTGCCATTCAACGCGTATTCGCACGAGAGGTTTGTTGTTCGTTGACAATATGTGGTGGGGCTTCACCGGTAGTCTTGAGTGTGCAATGATAACAAGGTCAGTGAGCGACGGTAAATCTACACGAAGAACACTGATCTTCATGATGGTACGAGACAAGTAACGGTTCCCGGACCGTAGGCGTGTCAGTCACAGCGGTCACGAGCGTGACTATTCGTGCTCACCGCCTGTCAGGACCCGGGCTACTCCCCTAAGGGTCCGGCCCTCTGGAAGCCCGAAACTGGCCTCAAAAATGCAATCTGACTTGCCTAATTAGGAAGGAGGATATGCAATTTGGGCCGGGGATCGTCACGTTTAGTCACGTCTGTCACTAGGCTGGACCTTGCTTCTCCGCGTGGAATCCTTGCGAAAAGCGATAAAACCCTGATAAGGCATGATCAACTGCTGAAGAAGGGGAATTAAATGAAATCTGACTCGGAATGGCCTGCCGCCCTACCTCGGCATAGGCAGTAGGGCCACAGGGCAGCTCACGATGATCGATTTGGTCCTGAAAAATGCAAATTTGGGCCAGAAATTCTCCTCAAATGGCCTCAAAAATGCAAGATTGGGACGGAGAAATCGCGATTTTGGGACCCTCAAAAATGCAAAATCGGGCCGGACCCGTAGGGGAGTAGCCCGGGTCCTCGCCTGTCGTTCACAGACAGAACAGTTAGAACATACCAACAAGCTGACGCAGGCTTAGAATGCAGCGAACAGGGTTGCAATTTGCCTTCCTCTGGACTCTGATAAACAAAAATCTACACATCCCAGTCGATACCGATAATACGCTAGTACCTGGCAGCCCCGTCAGCGACGAGCGTCAAACACTCCCAGTCAAGTGGGACCAAGCCTCAAACGTCGAAACCTGCAAGAGGGTGATGACCGGGGAATAGTATCACAGAAATGTGTAAAGATCTTTCATTCATGACACCCGGAACGGACCGTACCCACCATAAAAGTTCAAGCGTCCGGAAGACGAGAATCTTCCGCTTCATCATGGGACAACTATAAAAGAAACAAGCCACATACCCTCCAAAGACTCCGAGAAAATGATTCACCCCAGCTCAATTGTCCTAGCTTGTCTGCTTCTCGGACCATCATCCACCCTCGCAGCCACCATCTCCTCAACCCCCGCCCAAACCATCACTGGTATCGGCGGCTCCGGTGCATGGTGGCCTCACGACCTCTACCAATTCCCCGAAGCAACCCGCCAGAACATATCCAACCTTCTCTTCAGTCAAGACGGTCTCGGTCTCTCTAGCTATCGCTGGAACGTCGGTGCCGGCGGCGTTGGTGTAGGAAACCCAGTTCGCGCGCCTGAAACGTTCTATCGAGGCGCAGGAAGCTACAACTGGTCTGCGGATCCTCAAGGAGTGTACTTCCTAACTGCAGCATCCACTCGTGGCGTCACAGATCTTACAGCATTCGCGAACAGCGCACCGGCTCCTTTGACTTCAGGGAAGACGAGCTGTGGTTCTAGTTTTGTCAACGGTAAGGCCAAATCTCTTACTAGTACTCACTCGGTTGTCAGGTTCTGACACGTCCGAACTATCTGACTCTAGGAACAGGGAACGCCTTTGGGACATACCTCGCAGATGTCGTGGAGCATTTCCGGAACCAGGGAATCAATATCCGCTACATTTCTCCCATAAACGAACCGGACAGTGATTTTGGACCTGTACCATGCGGTCAAGAAGGCATGAAAGTCGCACCGAATCAGTGCGTAAACTTTAGTGCCGGAATCACTTGACCCCTCTTAACGAACTGTCAGGCGTGCAGAAGTCGTGAACGGCTTGTGGAACGCTCTCAATAGCAAAGGGTTGGCCAACACAGTCGGAATATTGGCGGATGAAGGAAGCAATCTCAATGCGGCGTCGAGCGAGTATAGTGCTTGGTTGCCACAGGTCGTTAGTAAAGTCAGTTGATCTTCTCTCCGCGTGCTAGTTCACGAGGAACTGAAATCATCTTGATCCTTGTAGGTCGCGGCTTTGGTACATCACACGTACGACTTCCCTTCGGACAGTGCTTATTTGTCCTACGTCAACTCCACCCGAGCTTCGTATCCTAACAAGCCGACATGGATGTCGGTCAGTGATCCCCCTGCGTATTAGGACCTCCAGTAAAGTTTCCTCACTTCTGTAGGAAGTTTGCTGTTCGATGGGAAACGCAGACGGAAGCGGAAGAGGATGGTCGCAAGGATATGACCCGACGTGAGTTTTTCATAATATTCTGCGACCTGTTTCGAGTTTGCAAACAATTCCCCACCTTGCAGGATTAAAAACGCTCTCATGTTCTCCGGGTTAGTGTTCCAGAGCTTTGTTGTCGCCCAGGAGCCCCACTACGACGTACGAATCCTCGTCCTAAGCGCGATTGGCCGATAGCTGAACATTTATCTGTCAGTTCTGGACCCTTGTGTCAAATCGTGTGTAGCTGCCTCCTCACCAGTGTTACCCTCCGAACTAACTCTGTGGCTTAGAAATCGGATGTGCTCCACAAAACAACGCTGCTTGCGTCAACAACCCAAATACCAGCGGTTGGAACGTGAGTACTTCTTTTCTACTATGCAATCCCACACACAATGCCGACGTCTACTCCTCCTTCCTTAGGACGGTTTGATTTACTACGACGGCCAATACGCCAGCAACCGTAACTTCCAGCTCTGTACGTCGAAGCTGCTTCAACTCACCCTAGTCTATTCCATTGATTTTTTTCGGCCAGACATTACGAAACATTTCTGGACCTACAAACACTTTGGGAACTTTCTCAAACGTACGTCCCTCACCAGCACTGCTCGTCCTTCCTTCTCATCCAACCCCTCCCTCATTCTATGGCAGCCGGAAGCCAACGACGCGCCATAACCGGAACCGGTGCAACCAACAACATGATCGCCGTCTCAACCTCCACCAAATACTTCATCATCGCCATGAACCCCACCAACTCGGCCACGACACTCACATTGACATTCCCGGACAACGCATGTGGCGTCGCTTCATATAGGACTTCGGGCTCGGAGGACTTTGCCAAGTTGGGCGGTGCGACAAAGAGTGGGAGTAACTGGAATCTTGGGTTGAATGCGATGAGTTTGACGACGTTTGAGTTTAACCGAGTGGCGTGTTGAGATGAATGGATGGATATTCGGGGTTGAAGGAAAGGAATACGTCGTGGATTATGGGTAGCTTGAACTTTGAAGGAATGGGATTGATGTTAAGATGTAGAGCTCGAGCGATTCTGGGAAGCAGGATTATGCGTCTAGTTCAGAGTTCTGAAAAGGGCTTGCATCTTACACTCGTCCCAAAATCCAAGGGGCCCATGCATCAACCAAGAACGACAGAGGGAAGTTGGTCTTCTCAGTCTTAGCGGCTATGGTAGTCACGGTAAAAGTGCACTGTCTAAACGGTCTGAGCCAGGCCGTGCGCCATTACCGGCGGTGTTTTTGAGGTCCAACAGTCGTCAAGGGGCCGTATCACTCGAGGAAGGGAATTGATGAGTATGAGATTCCATTTCTGCGGTAAGTCAGATAATTCGACAATCCATATATACAGAATGTGGCTTTGGGACATTAAATTCAGAGACCCGGACACCGCGCTTTGCACTTTTTGATGTGATTACTGCGAGTATTCATTGTTTTGAAGAGTTTACCGCAACCATTAGTACACGCAAAGAGGGGGTGAGATTCTGGATAACCGGACGGGGTCAGTACTCAAAGACGAGGGGATCATGGAAATAAGACGGAGAGATCACGCACCAAGTACACCGTAGTTCGAGTTCTCGCTGCCCTCAATGAAGGTACCTTCCTGCAATTCAGTAGAGAGGCGGACGGCTCTTCGTGCCAGATTCAGCTTGCCTGGTGCTGGGAGAATCGGCTTTGCGGGCTTGAAAGAGGCGGGTTCCTCACTTGGAGCGACATAAGGCGGAATTTTTTTACGATGACGCCGGACTCTGGTACGAGAGGGTCCAACTTTGGAAACCTGTTCGGGGTGGAAGGTGTGGTCCGCGAAAGTAAACCTGAGTGGATTCAATCTAGAGGTGGGGGTATCTTCCACGGCATGACCTTCCTTGCCCAGCGAAAGATGGGTTGATCCACTTCTCTTAACGAGTTCAGTAACATGAGAAGTCGGAGGGTTCATAGATGATTTTGAAGAAAGACCTGCAACATTATAGGTGGGGGAATATGGGGGGGAAGTATTGGAAGGCATGGGGGACAGCGGCGTACCCGAAGGATGCGATCGCGCCAACACGGATTTGGATCGCGGTAACGGAGAATTGTCTGCAAGGAAGAGACTCGTTCTCGGAGAAGGCTGATAGGAGGTGGAGGGCAAGTCGGAGAAGAGCCTATTCAAATGGACCATAAGCTCGGACGACCCATGGGTATAATCTGGAACATAGTCGTTGTATTCCGGTACGTCCCAGAGGTACGACAACTCAGACGATGGTTGAATTGGATCCCCGGTATGTGTATTATGGGTGCCATCCAAGACGGGTTCCGGTGAGGACAATACGAATGGATTTGGATATGAGGGCTGCAGCTCAGGACTAGAGGGCACTGGGCCAATTGCTGGGCCACGACCAGGTGGACAGTCGCTTGGGGACGCGTACTGCGGTTCGTCCGGGAGAGAGCCTGGATATCGTTTCAGTACCGAAAATTCAAACTAAAACGAATGAACAAAACACAGACTAGATACGTGCGAGAAGTGGTTCGAGCCGCCAGTTTCTAGAGATCGCCACGGTGGCGTGCTGGCGAGCATTCTTTCAGCTGATTCGTACAAGTCCGTGGGTTGAAATCAGCTTACGGTGCACGTAAAACTAGGTTTTGTTTGGCCTGCTGCATAGCGTCACAAAAAACGAAGTACTTTAGAGAAAGGGCGAGAAGATTGTGGAAGAAGACAAAAGAGTGAATCGAAAAAGTGGGGCCGCAAAATCAATGAAAAATGACCGTAACGTACTAAGCGAGGACTAAAGTCCCTCCATAAATAAGTATCCGACAGCGGTTGAACGCACCTTCCAGTGTACAATATTGGTACAATGTGATGTATAGCATACAGTCTAGATACATTTTAGAGGGCTTGTGAGGTGGAAAGAATTTTTTGAGTAGGAGCTCCCCTCGGTGAAAGAGCAGATAGAAGTGAGAGAACCACTGCCAGTAGGGGTTCCCCAGATTCTTTCACCAGGTAGCACCGCGATTCTTAGAAATATCATTGACGGTACTGTGCCACGCAGTCTAACGAGCCGTATTCTCCGCCTCTCATCCTCGAGATCTTTATGTCCGCATAATCCGAATGTCCTTGTATGCCGTTCGACCATCGCAATATCAGCCCTGACCCGAAGCCCCTTAGCTGCCGGGATTCAATTGCAGACACGTCGCTCTCAGGTCTGCTTTGGCTTCAACATCAATGCTCGTGTCGCCCTTGAGCCTCTTCCCTCTTGAGAACCTTGACGAGGGGAAATGTCGCACCCGCCACGTCTGTTGGCATGACCACCCGATTCTGCCATCACCGAAGAGAGGTGTCAGTAGGACGAGGAGACGCGTGCTTAGTCGGATCTACTGTCTTCTTGCTGGATGGATCGTAAATCGCCATAGTGTGGATTGCTTTGGAGGATCAGGCGGGCGAGGACGGTGGACTACCAGAGATCTATAACTTCTGCGTGTACCCAAGAGTCTAGGCCTGATTTGACGGTTGCTGCGGGCGTGTTATTGGGAGAAATGGGGTATGGGGCTGTTGCAGGATGTGTTGATTCGAGGACGCCAGTGGTACTTGAAGCTTGAAGCCTGAATCCCGGAGCTTGACGAGTGTGCTTTGGTTCTTTTCTTGTTGTTGTGTTTATTTCTCATAGTTGCTTGAAACTTCGCGATAGTTTCACGACCGCTGTTCATCAATGAATTATGAAGAAATGAGGAATTTTTAGTCGACTTCGCTGGCGGTATTGATGTTGCCCTCAACGGGTTCTAAAGCCATGGTCATGGACGCTCAACTACCCGGGATAGCTGAAGTCGAGCGACGATTGAGAGAAGGATGAGAGATGGGGACGGAAGTGGTTCGATGGGTTGACGAGTGGAGGAGTGGAGGAGAAAGCTGCTGACTGAGAAAATTGCATTTGCCGTAGCTGGGGTAAAGAGCGCGGCCGCCGACGACGGCAAGGATCGCTCAAACGCTCAGATGCAGCCTTGAGCTCGCTATGGACATCGACATTGGATCCCTAATGTCATTTTGATTGTAGCATTCTGTATGCAACATATGGATTTTATATGGACCTTTGGTAGAATCAGCTCGAATGCCGTAACAGCAAGCTTCTTACTTGTGATGGCTTGAAGCCTCCAAAACTCCTTCGACAGCATTCGGTGTAGGAAAATGGTAACAAAGAATCAAATACAGGAAGGTTCAGGACAAGGTTTGCTAATTTCCAAGAGCTCTCCTCGAGGATCACAGTTCGAATTCACGCGCGTTTAGATTTATATCACCCCTTGACTTAAACCACCATCAACATTTGACAGACAAGCATGGTCCTTCAATTCCCTTCAATACAACCGATCGCCACGACCCCATGCGCTCGATGATTCCAAACCCTCAGCTGGGAACGGTGACCTCATGGACATTCCACCTCGACCTCAAAACTGGACCCAATTCCCACCTACTTATAAGAAGTGACCTTCCTTTCAATGACGAATCGAACGACCAACGTTCATGATGGCCCTCCGAACCCTTCTCTCGGTTCTCCTCCTCCTCCTGCCCTCAGCAATCTCAGCAGCCAGCGTATCCTCCTCCCCAGCTCAAACCATCACAGGAATTGGCGGTTCCGGCGCCTGGTGGCCGCACGATCTCTTCCAATTCCCCGAATCAGTTCGACAGAACCTCTCAAACCTTCTTTTCTCTCAAGAAGGAATGGGATTGTCGAGCTATCGTTGGAACATCGGTGCTGGGGGAGTCAACGTAAATAACCCAGTTCGCGCGCCTGAGACGTTCTATCTAGGGCCCGGCGTTTACAATTGGTCGGCAGACCCTCAGGGAGTGTATTTCTTGAGGGAGGCGTCGAAGAGAGGTGTGAAGGATTTGACGGCGTTTGTGAATAGCGCACCAGCGCCGTTGACGTCTGGGAAGACTTCTTGTGGGAGTAGCTTTGTATCTGGTGAGTTCGCATGCGAAATTTTGGGTTCTCTGGCTTAGTTACCTCGTTGTGGAACAGGTTCTGGAGACGCGTTTGCGACTTTTGTTGTGGATGTTATCGAACACTTCCGAAGCGAGGGAATCAACATCAACTACGTTTCGCCGATGAATGAACCCGAGAACCCGTTCCCGGAATGTGGACAGGAAGGCATGCTTGTTCTTCCCAATCAGTGCGTATTCTTCCCCAAACTCCTCACCGAACAGGTATCGACATTTGGTCATGTAGACGTCCCGAAGTCATCAATTCGCTTTGGAATGCCCTCGACAAGAAGGGCCTAACGGCCACTGTCGGCATTCTGGCCGACGAAACGTCTCGCTTGGCATTGGCAGTCCTCGAATATCCCTTTTGGCTCGGAGGCGTGATAGACAAGGTCAGTCGGAATCTCTCTCATCGCGAAAGTTCGTTGGATTGACTGAAACCGTGCAAAATTCTAAGCTTGCAGCTATCTCGCACCATACATATGATTACCCCTCTGATGGTGGATATACGGCGTACATCACGTTTATGAAGACGTTTTACTCGAGCAAGCCGACGTGGATGACGGTAGGGTGCTCTACATACTGTATCCATGACAATGGCCTCACCGCGTTCATATGGTCAACAGGAGGTCTGCTGCTCGCTTGGGAACCCTGACGGAAGTGGTCGCGGTATGACGGCTGGATATGACCCTACGTACGTTCTACTCTCCTGTACCTTCCATCTCCTCAGGATAATCGTTTTGACAAAACGTCAGTATCACCAACGCTCTCCTCTACGCCGGGTTCGTTTTCCAAGCATTCGTGGTTGGTGGCGAGCCGCATTATGATGTAAGGGCCTCGACACGGATTGATGTATGAATGTTCAGCTCACGAAATTTGTGATTAGTTCTGGACTCTTGTGTCGAACCGTAAGGACCTATTGTTTCTTTTCTTGCTGCGCAATCTCACGGTAACTTGTGATGATAGAGATGGGATGTTCCCCGTTGAACAATGCCTCATGCGTTCAGAACCCCAACACCTCTGGATGGACGGTGAGTTCCCCTTAAACTTGTGGACCGACGTTCGCTTGATATCCCCATGTACCCAGGACGGTGTGATCTACTACGACGACGAGTATGCAACCAACGGAAACCACGAACTATGTACGTTCTCTTCACCAAACATGCCATGCTGTATTCCGAATGATTAACATCTTGAACGACGCGTGAAACAGATCTCACAAAGCACTTCTGGACATACAAACACTTTGGCAATTTCGTCAAACGTAAGTGCCCCCTGCCCTCCCTTTAATGCTCCAATGCCCCTCCCCTGACGATCCTCAATAAGCTGGCAGTCAACGTCTTCCTATCACTGGGGATGGTTCCAATAACTTTATGATGGCCGTTCAAACCTCCACCAAGATCTTCGTCCTGGCGATGAACCCCTCTAACGATGCTAGGACTTTGAGTTTGACGTTCCCACAGGCGGCTTGTGGTGTTGCGTCGTATAGGACGTCTGCTTCAGAGGATTTCGCGACTCTCGGGCCGGCGACTAGCAATGGTGGGGGGAATACGTGGGCTTTGCCGTTGAATGGGTTGAGTTTGACGACTTACGAGTTCAATCGGGGTGCGTGCTAGGGGGATGTATCATGTACCTTTCGCCGACACTCGAAGTAAATGAAATCTCTCGCAACTGTTCCTTTCGTTTTGAAATTATTAAACGACGTTTCGAGTGTCAGGTTCCTGCAGGTTGCACGTCTTCGCCGGCCCATCCTCACTCCTAAGTCCTTGTCCGTCGGCGATAGGGACGCTTTGGCTGCGCAGTGCGCTTGGACCTCAGTGGCAGTGAAATTTCTCACCGCCCTTCTCCATAGTCCCTTGATTCGGAGATTCACGAGGCTCGGGCTCCTTCCATTCGTTCGAATTTCGGCCACTGCTCAACTGATTCGCTTGACATCTGAAAAGCGAGAAAGATACAAAAAACGAATTGTCAAGATGTTTTGGAAAAAAAATTCGTTCGCAACTCAACCACCGATCTCAAGCTTGCGATCATTGTTGCCATCCTCCGACTCGACTCACTTAAGGATGATCGGCAGTTATAGGCCCCATGTAATGTGGCAAGATTTCACACGTCAACTCTCAGAAATCATCGGAGAAGGTGGTTCACAGGTATGACTTGCTCGGAATAAGGTCATCCGAGGAATAGAAGAGGGAGAGGACACGGGGCTGATGAATGTGCGCTTGCGCAGGTCTCAGGCTGGATCCGGAGCAAGGCTTACCTGGTGCTGAGCTGTGAACAAAAGAGCTTCTCGAAGGTAGAGAGGGAGAATTGAACGCCTTGTACTTTCTATGATGAACTCCTTTGTCCCCATTTGAGTGGGCGGGAGTTCTTTTGATTGTATTCACGGATTTGCTCGTTCAAGTGACCTAGGACGTGGGTCCGACGATGTATTTTCGGAATGACAAGTGGACATGCCTTGAATGCCATTTTGCGGCAGACTCGCTAACAGGGTGAATTAATTGTCCCTTCAAGGTCCCTTTTCATGTCCGGATCGCCTCAACGCCGCTCAGAGCGAGCAAGCCAGACAGCGCAGTAACCGCTTCACCTCTTCCTCGCTCCCATAACAATTCGGACCGTGCCAGTTACATGGGAGCAGTCGAAAGTTGAAACTTGCTCAGTGGTGAAATGCTCCAAAGCCCGAGACGTTAGACACCACAATTAAGGTTCCTGTTTCCATTGTCAAGTCACGGCCAAAAAAAGAAACGTTATTGATCAATCCGGTAACACGCCGCGTTGTACTGTAACGTGTTCCACGGCAACCAGAAGCTGTGCAGCGTTTTGAAATCTCGATCGTTGATATAGAACTCGGCGGGGCCTCTTTGTTTTCTCTCTTAAAGCCCTTCAACAACGCCCACTTTCTTTTCTTCTTATCAACCCCAAATCTGTCCGTCCTTGGTGACGCCTCAATCTTTTCTTTCCTTATTCTCTCAGTCAATCGCTTGCCATTTTATTCTCGCCTAATTTTCCTAATTTCACAATGACCACGACTCTCACCCGCGCCGAACGTGCCCGTCTCATCCGTACCACCCGTAAACTGGGAGCCTTGTTGGGCGAGACTCCAACCATTGAGGTTGTTGAGCCCCCTTCAAGATCTGGCAGTCGACCTGGAACCGCATCCTCTGTTGCATCGACGAGTTCCGTTCGATCATGCTTGACCATCAACATCCCTGCGGCATCTCTGTCGCTCCCTCAACGGAGCCCATTGTCGCCTACGTTCAGCTTGAACAGAGATTCTCCCTACTCCGCATGCGAAGAACCTAATGCTGCCGATATGAGGAGGAGGAAGGTGGCCAAGTTGTCTCGAACGTTCGGAGAGAACGTTCCGCCCGAGTTGATCACTAGTGCTGTTGGAGGAGATCGAATGAGTTATGATGGACTCGGTGAAGCGTCAGAGTCGAGCGAGACGCTCAACTCCTTCAAGATGAAGGGACATTCTTTAGATACCCATGGTGAGTTTCTCTCATACCACCCACATAACCCCGTAATGTTATCTAACGATACGATCTGAACAGGCGAATTTTTCTTGGACTTTAAGCCTACTCCAGATGCACCACCTCTCCCACCCAAGAGTCCACGCGCTGCGAGACATTCGTCGCTCGTTGTGAGGTCTCCTCGTCAGAAGAGTTTCCACAACCACGCTCCGTCCGAGAACTTTTCGAGGCAGAGAAAGAACAGCGATCGGGATCTCGCGTTCTCAAAGCTCACTCAACATCTCACACCCGGGACTCACGCTGGTCGCAATGGAAAGGTCGACGAGACGTACCGTAGGCAGAATGGGTGGTCGGGCGAATGGAATCAGGGCGATATGCGACAGGTGATGGATAGGTTGAGACACCTCAAGTAGAAACGACATCGTTCAGCTCACTCGCGAGGGTGCTGGTCACCTTCCGACCACCCGGACGGGGACGATGCGACGGACAAACTTCCCCTCCCACACCCACACCTTTTCTTGAAACGGAGACAGCTTGCTTGACTTGACAGGCGTCTCTTACTCCTTTTACTTCTATTCCAATTCTTTCTGTGTGCATAAGGACTCTCTTTCATCATATGGTTTTGTTACATTTATTCATTTCACCTGCGACATCAAAATCCCCCTCTATCATGAATGTTATGACACCCTACATTACTTGCTTTTAATAATGTAACTTGTTAGCTATGTACCACATTGTCGCATGTATCTTCACTACCTATCCATCATTTAACACCTCGGTGGTCGCTTCGTTTTTATTTTCCCGGTGCGACGTCGGACCAGAAGATCTGTCATGAAACTCTTGGACGTCGCGTTCTCCTCCGTTCTCCAGTCGGTCGGAACGGAATTGTGTAAAAGCTCGGTGAGGCTGCGCATTGCGCAGATCCGCAATCACGTTGCTGTGTACAGTAGCGTACACGTCGGTCGCCCCCGTCGGTATGTCGGGTAAGCCCATCTTCACGCGGAAATGTCACCTTCGTCGAAGCGACGTTCCTTGGTAACCCTTTCAAAATTTCACGAGATCCCTCCTCGGTTGGACTATGCCGCGTGCGCCTCCTTTTACAGCGGACGCGGGAGGCACAGTACGACATAAACTTGTCACCGGTTGCCAGTTTGTCGGGTTACACACGTTGAGACGAGTTGGTCGTGAATGCTCCGGACTTGCTTGAGGACTACGGAGGGCCGGAGGACGACGTGGTACTGTGACGATGGGCCAAAGTCACGAAATAGTCGCTAACATCATCTAGGCACGGGTGAAGTGAAACGTTTTCGGTCTCTCACTTGCTGTAGCCTGTATGTTACACCGGTCATACAGTGACACGCTGGAGAACTGAACCACGAGACGGGGGAACCTAACAGATTTGCGCTCCGCCTCCATACACGGTACAGCGTAACGCAGGAGCTACTGGATGAGCTTGTCACCCAACTGTCGGTTGTTGGGTTAATTGAGTGACTTGGGAACGAGTGTTCCGAATTTCATCTTCGCGAGGAACTGCCTTCGAAGACAAGTGTTGATAGTTGGACATCGGACAGCCGTATGATGTGTGGGGGTATTTCATATGCTTCGTGCGATTCGGGTGTGAATTATATGGTACAATATGAGCGATGAGCATGTAGGATGTCGTGTAGGTGTGAGTAGGGTATTAGCACAATCATGCAGAACAAATCAATCCTCGCTGTCAAACAAAAAAAGAATCAATACCCCAGTCACGAAAATGATTCAACACACACGCACTCTGGTGTCTCTCGTCTCAAGAACAGATCTATCGCAGCCGAAAACGCCGCAAACGCAACTCCACCACCCACAGCCGCCCTAGGACCAGCATTCCTCGCAAGAATCCCACCAGAGAGGAACCCAGCTCCGACAGAGTTGTATATATCGTTCTTGGCTCTGTAAGATTCTATAACGCATTCGATGCTCGCGAAGAGAGCTCCGACTTTTGCAAAGCCGCGACCAGAGGTCCACATGCCTTTACCCATGTCTTTGAGGATTTGACTAGCTTTTTGGGTCGCGCGTTGGGGTTGGGTTTGTGAGCGGAGGAACGGGTCTTCGTAGGCGAAGGAGGCGGACATCAGGGAGAAGAAGGCACCGATTGCGAGGCCTGAAAACGCGTAAAGTATAAGTCAGAATAGGAAACAAGTTTTTTGTTGGCAGTGGGACGCACCTCCGACGCCTGCGAGGGCGGTTTTGGTTATACAGCTCTCTTGTGCTGATAGCATGAATTTTTCCATCTTTTTCATTTGTTCATACTGTGGACGTTCTTCTTCTGAGACGCCGGGAGGAAGAGGTTCTTGGCCTGGTTTGTGGAGAGGAACCAAGCCGGGGAAGGATTGACCCCCATTGTTCATAGTCGTCGTGGTCCGGAGGGAGGAGGATGTCGCTCAGACTGTGGGAAATTTTGTGGGATCTCTTTCTCCTCCAACCGTGACTTCCCTCTGTTGTTCTTCTTGACTTGTTACTGCGTGAACCTCTGACCTCTTGGACTCTGCACTACGGGTGATATACTGCAAGCTCTCTTCGGATCGCTAGGAAAACCCGCGTAACTTGGAAGTGACTCTCAAAACAGACATGGCGGTCACGGAACGGACTAGACACAGGTTGCGGCCCGCGGGCTTTGTCTACCCTGCAATCCTTCAAGCTTCTCAGAGTCACTCCAGGACTACATCTCATGGTTCCATTCCTTCAAACAGAATACCCATATCCCACACCGCAATACCTTCCTTCAATTCCTTCAATTCCGAACCATCCATTCGCCAGCTCACTACTCAACACGCCACCCGGTTAAACTCAAACGTCGTCAAACTCATCGCATTCAACCCAAGATTCCAATTCCCTCCACTCTTCGACGCACCGCCCAACTTGGCAAAGTCCTCCGAGCCCGAAGTCCTATACGAAGCCACGCCGCACGCGTTGTCCGGGACTGTCAATGTGAGAGTCGTGGCCGAGTTGGTGGGGTTCATGGCGATGACGAAGTATTTGGTGGAGGTTGAGACGGCGATCATGTTGTTGGTTGCACCGGTTCCGGTTATGGCGCGACGTTGGCTTCCGGCTGCCATAGAATGAGCTGAATGAGAAAGGAGGATGAGAAATACTGGTAAGAGACGTACGTTTGAGGAAGTTGCCAAAATGTTTGTAGGTCCAGAAACGTTTTGTGGTGTCTGATCCAATGCGGTCGATGAGACATAACGAGGTTATTGAGCAAATCTCGACGTACAGAACTGGAAGTTACGATTGCTGGCGTATTGGCTGTCGTAATAGATCAACCCGTCCTGAGAGAGGGGGAGTAGACGTCAGCTTTGCGATTTGGGATCGCGCGGTGGACAAGTTTCACACTCACGTTCCAGCCGTTGGTGTTTGGGTTGCTAACACAAGTAGCGTTGTTTTGTGGAGCACATCCGATTCCTATACCACAAAGTCAGCTCGGAAAATAACACCGGTGAGGAGAACGCTACGCACCACCTGATACAAGGGTCCAGAACTGACAGACGAACGTTCAGCTACCGGCCAATCGTGTATAGGACGAGAATTTGTACGTCGTAGTGGGGCTCTTGGGCGACAACAAAGCTCTGGAACACTAATCCAGAGAACATGAGAGCGTTATTGATCCTGCAAGGGAGATTGTTCGCAAACTAGAGACTGGAAGCAGATTGTTCTCGGAAACATACGTCGGGTCATATCCTTGCGACCATCCTCTTCCGCTTCCGTCTGCGTTTCCCAGCGAACAGCAAACTTCCTACGAAAACAAGAGTACATCGAGTTCATTGGGGGGCAGCAGGGGTACTACACTAACCGACATCCAAGTTGGCTTGTTAGGGTACGAAGTTCGAGTGGAGTTGACGTAGGACAAATAAGCACTGTCCGAAGGAAAATCGTACGTGTGGTGTACCAGAGCCGCAACCTAGAAAAAATCAAATCAAATGATTCCGGTCCTTCGAACTAACACACGAAAGAAAGAAAGACCATGGACTGACTTTACTGACGACCTGCGGCAACCAAGTACCATACTCACTCGACGCCGCATCGAGGTTATTTCCTTCATCCGCCAATATTCCAACTGTGTTGGCCAACCCTTTGCTATTGAGAGCATTCCACAACCCGTTCACGACTTCTGCACGCCTGACAGTTCGTTAAGAGGGGTCAAGTGATTCCGGCACTACGCACTGGTTCGGTGCAACTTTCATGCCTTCTTGACCGCATGGTACAGGTCCGAAATCACTGTCCGGTTCGTTTATGGGAGAAATGTAGCGGATATTGATTCCCTGGTTCCGGAAATGCTCCACGACTTCTGCGAGGTATGTCCCAAAGGCGTTCCCAGTCCCTAGAAAAAACAGTTTTTGGGGTAAGAATCTGATGACAAGCACCAAATCGTTGGACCTTGCCATCGACAAAACTAGAACCACAGCTCGTCTTCCCTGAAGTCAAAGGAGCCGGTGCGCTGTTCGCGAATGCTGTAAGATCTGTGACGCCACGAGTGGATGCTGCAGTTAAGAAGTACACTCCTTGAGGATCCGCAGACCAGTCGTAGTTTCCTGCACCTCGATAGAACGTTTCGGGTGCACGACCTGGGTTTTCTACACCAACGCCGCCGGCACCGACGTTCCAGCGATAGCTAGAGAGACCGAGACCGTCTTGACTGAAGAGAAGGTTGGATATGTTCTGGCGGGTTGCTTCGGGGAATTGGAAGAGGTCGTGAGGCCACCATGCGCCAGAGCCACCGATACCAGTGATGGTTTGGGCGGGGGTTGAGGAGATGGTGGCTGCGAGGGTGGATGATGGTACGAGGAACAGACAAGCTACTAAGAAGATTGAGCTGGGGTGAATCATTTTTGCGGAGTCCTTGGTCAGGTTACGGTGGATATGGAGCCTGTTTCTTTTATAGTCGCGTCTCATGATGAGGGCGGAAGAATCCCGTTGTCCGCCTGAACTTTCATGGTGGTGCGGTCCGTTCCAGGTGTCATGACTGAACGGTCCTTGCACACGTCCGTATTAGTATCCCTAGCTATTCTCGTTTGATCATGAGCGAATCTGAGTGAAGGAGGGGATGATACTACTGTATAACTGTATCACGTCGTTATTCATTCAAGGCATAGAGAGTCCATACGAGGTCCATACAAGTATGTCGTACACAGTGATACAATCGACGGTACTAGGAATCTGATATTCTAATTTCTGAAGCAAGTCCATAGCTATGAAACTCGAGAGTCAAGAGGCTACACCCTACGCCATATATAGATAAGTACTCCTTGCCGTCGTCGGCGGCCATGTGTGTGTTTCATTACCCAAGTCCGCTCTGCATATAAAATTTTCCAGTCAACAGCTTTCAACTCCACTCCAACACTCGTCAACCCATCGAACGACTTCCATCGCCATCTCTCGTCCTTCCCTCAACCTTCGCTCGATTCCAACCATTCCGGGTAGCTGAGCGCTCGTAGCTTTGAGATCCGAATCTGAGCGAGCGACGGCGATATTGCCAGCGAGATCGACTGAAACTTCCTCGTCCCGTCTTTCGCTCTTCCCTGCCTTGCCTTTCATCCATGCCTCGTGAACTTTGCCAGCCCACTCACCCTTCTCGTATTCCTCTCTTGTGAGCTCAACACCCGGTACCTTCGATTCCTGGAGCAGCAACTTCAAACCATACTCCTCAATAAACAGCGGTCGTGGAACTGCAGTTCAAATATCAGTATCAAACGCACCACAAGAAGATGACGAACAACCACCACCCACCAAACACCACCGGTGTCCTCGAGTCAACACATTCCGCAACAGTCCCGTACCCCAACTTTCCCAATAACACATCCGCAGCAGCCGTCAAATCAGGCATGTAGACGTCCTTTGGGGCAACGTAAAAGTTCTCTGGTAGCCCACCGTCCTCGCCCTCCTGATCCTTCTCCCACTGTTCCTTCGATACACCACACACGACGGCGATCCACGATTCGTCTGGCAAGAGACTGGGCTCCAGCGACTCCTCTTCGTCGTCCCAGTAGCTTTCCTCGCTACTTGCATCAGAATCTTCATGAGAAGCGGGTGTCGCGGGGACAACTTCCGAACTAACCTCACCCTCGTCGAGATCCTCAAGCGGAAAGGGGGTCAAGGGCGACGCAAACACTGAGCTTGGGACCAGAGCAGGGCTGGGAGCTCCCGGTATCCACATTGCTTGGCCAGGAGACGACGTGTTGTTTGGAATCGGACTTGCATCGACAAGCTTCATCGGATGAGGCTTCGGGTCAGGATTGATATCACGATGATCGAGCGGTGTGGAAGGACATTCCGAGTACGGAAGAGATCCCGAAGACGACGACCTAGACATCTTACTCATGGGCGAGAGGGGTGGAGAAAGTGATTCATTAGAATGTGGGGTAGAGCTTCGTCTATGATGATGATGCGAGAAGCCGTCCAATCCGGGAATCTCAGAAACACCGGTCAAACCCAACCCAGTCGCTTTCTTGGATAGGGATGGTCTGATTCTGGGACTAGAGCTACCACTTCGTGGTTTTGGGGTACTTCGTCCGCTCGCTGGTTTCCTGAATACTTGCCCCCCAAATGAAACGATCAATATCTTCGTCTTCTCTGGATCATGTAGGCCCTCTGGAACACCTATGGAACTCAGAAGGCGAGCTCGGCCGGCTGGGGTATAGACGGAATCGTTGTTCTGTAATGAATCACAACTCGGTGCTGAGGGGCTTCGAACCAGTAACGGCGCACGTAATATCCTTCGCTTGAAGCCACCGGACTCAGACTTGGCGTGGAGAGCTGAGTTAGGAGGGAATGATATATGAGAGCAAAGCGTCGGATCCGTGCTTCTCCCGCCATCATGCAGGATGCCTAATTCACGATTGACGCGTTCGTCCTCGGTTCCCCTGACGAGTAGATTCGGGTTGATGCTGTTGATGATGTCGTCATGGAAAGAACGAACGTCAAGGTCGACCCAACTAGGAGAGGGCAAAGGGGGGTAGGTAGAGAATGATGGAATGGGGATCTGGCCAGGGAGAAGGAGAAGGAGGTCTGCATGGCGGTACCCGTCGTGTATCTGCCTGACGAGTGGCTCGACGACCGTGTTGGAAATTGGGACATCTTTCGGTAGTAACAGTTCGGCGACTCGCTGTTCGTGGTGATCAGGTTGCTCCCCGTCGATGAACGTGGTGGAGAGGTAACTATAAACCGAGTCGAAGGTGAAATTCGTGACAAGGATCGAAGGAACGCCTGCTGCCTTCGCCGCCAGACAACCGAGAAACGCTGCGTCGCTCAGCACACATCTCGCCCCAATCTCCACAAGCCACGCTCTTTCTGTCTCGACGAACACGTCCTTCTTGTTCATGAATGCCTTGAGAACATCCACGCTCCTCTGGCGGTCAATCCTATAGGCAACCGGCTGGACTATGACTGGGTCTATCCAGTCTGCATAGCGATATTGTGCACCAAGGGCGATACTGTCGGCGAAAACGTGCTTGGGTGCCTCGGAAACGATGTGAATTCGAGGTCGATGCTGCTCTGAGAGACGTAGTAGATGGGAGGCGAGGGCAGAAACTCGAGTCGCGTGGCCGTATCCGTGGCCTGAGCAGTAGTAGACGAATATCGCTTGGGTCATGGAAGAAAGGAATCAAGGCTGGAAGGGGGACAAAGGCGAGGCGAGGAAACTATCTTTGGGTTTCTTAGTCAGCACATTTGCAGTTCAAACGTTGCATGCAAAGTCAAAAGTCTGAGAGCATCTTCTCACCTCCATTATTGGATTTGGTGGATCCTCCCGTGAAGTCTTGCGTTTATCCTAGACTGAAAGCCAGTCTAAACCTCAGAATCTGTTATTAGTACCGCAGCCTTTTTTGTCCAGATCGAGGAATCAGGATTCTGGATACAGCTCGTCCGGGGCTCATCTGGCGACAACATAACGATGCTGAGCTGAGAGGTTGGAGGACGAGGATATATCCCTTTCGCGTCGGAAGACACGGTTCAATTCTAGGAGCCATGGATCTGTCAATGATGGTTCGAACCTCCAAGCAGGATCATGGAGGGAGGTAAGAGAGCGATGCGTCGTCGCGTCCTCCAAGCGTTGGCTTGGTCAGAAACGCGCCCACGCCACCGTGGCACGAGATGGCCGCCTCGTGATCCCAGTCACTCTTTGCCTCCGTCCTCCACCTCTACAGACATCGCAAACATAATAACCATCAAGAGCATGATTTGAGACCAAGGGATCATGTTATTTAGATTGCTTACAATCGACGAACAGTCAAGCTTCAAGTTTTAGATGATATCCTCCGAGCCTGTAGGCAATAAACCTCGTTTCTTAAACTTTGTTGGTGACCTTTCGTTCACTTCAGTTTTGATAACCATGAGTTGATTAGAGATATAGAAACGGCTTCAAAATTGCTTCACGATCATATTTTGTCGAACCTCGAACGCATATTGGAATCCTTGACCTCAGGGCCTTCTGTAATCCAGTGGTGATCCTCAAGCTCAGTAAACTGATGTGCTCCTTGCGGCAGGAATGACAGGCTCGACCTCGAAGTTGGACAGAAAACGCCAGGATCTAGGCCGCGAGGGTGGCGAATTAGAGGAAGATACCACGGCACCAGATACCGTCTCCACGCAAGTTGAAGGACTTAGCCGCTGCATGGCACCGGCTCTCTCGAACTCGAATAGAAATAGGTTGACATTCTCAGGGGGGCTCAGACGTTCGCAGATATTGCCAAAATCGAACTCCTCGTCACGACACACTCCAAACCACGCAACAGGCACGATAAAATTCTAACACAAAACCCAGACAAGTTCTACCAATTTTAGATGTATTGATTGTCGCATCGATATGGCCCTTTTCTTCCTTGTACCGCGCCGAACTTTAGACCGCAATTAGTTCAAGCTTGACCACTTCTCCTCATGTATGTCCACACATATCTTCCCCATGTCTCCGTATGCGATCCCAGTGTTCTTGGAGGTGACAAGCCCTGACTATACTCGTCCAGATCAACCTCAAGGCGGCCAACTTCCTCAAACCCCTGCTTCTCAAAGAACCCGCGGCCACCCATGGAGGATTGCACCCAACAATAGACACCCGTCTCCTTGTCTGCTTTGTCCGTCCCCCAACGGACAAGACGTGAACCAATTCCGCTAGTTTGGGAGGCTGGATCGACGCTGGTGGCAACAATGTATCGGCATCCGGATCCTGGAGGCATGAGACGCGTCGCCCAAGACGCGATAGAAGCACTTGTCATAGCCTCTAGATCTGCGGTTGTCCTGGTTCCTGTCGCACGCGTGTCCGTATCATTAATTTCGGATAGTGGCAAATCCAGGTCGCCTGCGAAACCTCGTCTACTCCATGCTATCCATCCCACAACCTCGTGAGTATTCTGGTTCTCCGCGACGACGAGGTCGATCTTGGGCTGTGCGAACCATACTTGGAGGGCGCCATACATGCCATCTCGAAAAGAGATCGCTCCAGGCTTTGATGCTATGGACTTGAGCTGAGTGTGCGAATCCGAACGAAATGCTGCATCAGCGATGTCAGCGAGGCGCACGAGATCCTCTGGCTTTGCGGTTCTGAGGACGACGCCATTGGACATGGCAGAACGGGAGAGAGTACCTGTACAGCGTCATTCGAGTCTTGAACAGAAGCCCATCTAGATGCGTCACCGGTACCCCAACACGTGTGCACACATCCCTGGGAAACTTCTATTTTAGTTTGCGTATTAGGCCAAAGATTAAGCGCAAAACCCATTCTAACGTCTCGAAAGAGCACCGGAAGAGTAAGGACAGTGGAGGTTTGTGGGTCCAACCGTGCAGCCGACGCGCCGAGACGCGTCTTTGCTTAGTAATACACGCGCCTGAATATCACTTCTTGGACTTGACCCACTTGAACCATGATTACCTACGATAACTTCTCTGCCTGGATAACGATTGGTGGCAAGACCTGTGAGGAATACGGCGTTCATACCTCGGAACAAACAAGGACTGTGACTTGTTGGATAGCTTTTGAAGAGGGAAAGGTATCACGGTCGACTTCAACGTCTGTTACCACAGAGGCATCCGAGCTACTAACCTTTTCGTTTCAGGAATATCAAGTCAACTGGATGTGCAACAAATTCACGGCGCCAGTGTCCATAAGGGTACTCGTTGACGGTCATAGCTGTGGAGGCATGCTCTTGAAAGCTGCGAGCGACTTGCCAAAAGATCGTCGCGTGCAGCTGACTGGGATGAGAACTAGCCATACCACTGTCGCTCGGTTTACGTTCTCCCCTTTGAAAACTACTGGTAGTAACCCGTTATCCCTATACGCCCCGAAACCACTAACCTTTTTTCATACTCAACACAGACGACGACGCGTTCATCTCAACTCCCGATTCGCCAGAACTAGGTGATATCAAGCTCACTTTCCGAAACTCACAGCCTACTATTGGATCGGGACCGGAATCATTCTTGGAAGCTCCAGCTGAAAAACCTTTCATGAAACAACGAAGAAATGCGGCAGCCATCAGACACGGTACGCATTCGGCATTCTTCTATCAAAGGTCTGCTGAATGAGTCGGAACGCAACCATATAGCTTCCAGCAAACCGCCACAGCCTACGCTTCGGTGTCCCGCTCGAAAGATTACGGACCTCCCGTAGCTGTTTTTTGCTTCAAGTACAGACCACTCGGTGCGTGTTATACACGCCTTTCGAACTTGCCTAATCTTTATCTTTGTAGCGATTCTCCAGGCCAATGGAAACGCGCCGCCACCACCGCCGCGATCACCTTTGCCTACTCTTCCGCTATTCCCTCCTCTATCTACCCGTATATCGACCAACAAGCGATCGCGCCCTGAACACGGTTCCGACGAGGACGTCAAGCCGTATGTGTCGAAGTTGAAAGATGAAGAAGATGACGCCGCAGAGCTTTGCGACCTCAGGGTCAGTCCACAGTTCGTACTTTGTAATGCTCAGAGTCCTTACCGTTTACTCCCGTTGCTTAATAGACGCGGATTGCGGCTATCGAAGCCAAGAGGGAACAAAAAGGATCCACATCGCGTAAAAAAATGAAGTTGGAACCCAAGAGGGAACCTCATTGATTGACCTTACAGACGACTAACTGGAAGGAACCTGACTTGTCACATCTGTTTTCTTGTGCTTGGTGCTTGCTCTGCTCGTCCTTCAATATACCTACTCCTTATCATATTGTGTCACAATTTACAGGTTCTTCGATTGCAACTTTGCTAAGTCTTCCGAACAATCATCCCATCATATGGTGGCCCTAGTCTGGGAACGAAAGAGATTGCCGCCGCTAAAGCAGAACACCAGTCATCCAATGAAACTTCAGCTTCACACAGGACGCCTACTTCTCCACCTCAATGGCAGGCAAATGGTAGGTTCTTATCAGCACATGCAGTATCTGTGAGCAGCCTGACTAAGGGCCTTCTGCTCTCATGTTATGGCTACTCGTGAACATCGGATGGCATTAACGTATCCGCGGTTCAAAGTATAAGAAGACAACTTGTATGTTTTCAAACGTGACAAAAGGTCTAAGCATCCCCTCATACTCACCTTTATTGCACTGCTATTCGTCATTCTTCTGCGATGGTTCAAAAACCACCCGTCTCTACCACCCGGACCTAGAGGCTTACCCATTGTAGGGCCACTGTTCCACCTTACCAACTGTAAGGATTATCCTCCCGTAACCTATGTCAATTGGTCCAAGATCTATGGCGACGTCTTTCACTTCTCCATTTTCGGTCATCACACTGTTGTCCTTAATTCGAAAGCGATGTTCGAGCTTCTTGACAAAAGATCTTCAAATTACTCGGATCGGCCGGGTGAGTGTTTCTTCTTTCGAGAAAATTGACAACTCAATTGAGTTCTGACCATTCTTTGAAAGACATGCCGATGGCCATGGGTCTCATGGGGTACGGTCACTTATCGGTTCCCACTGCGATCTGACTGATGATACCACTAGATGGAACTGGAATCTTTCATGTGAGCTCACTCGCCGCCTTTGCAACATGTTGCCGTTTGATGACCCTCGTATGACCAGTGGTCAGATACTCGGACTGGTGGCGGTAAGAACCTCACAACTCGTCCCTTGAACGTCCTTTTTATCCGTCGCCCGACCCATGGGTTAGGATACATCGGCGAACATTTCACCAATACTTCCAACCTCGTATAGTGTCGGAATATTTGCCTATCCAGCGAACCACAACCTCAGAGCTGATGAGAAACTTGGCGGAGTCACCCGATAACTTTTTCAAACATGTCAAGTTGTGGGTTTTCTGTTTCTGTCTTTGATGATCAGTCTGTCCTACGTATACTTCGTGGCTTTAGCGCATCCGATTCAACAATTCTCCAAATTACATACGGCTATACGCTGAAGCAAATGGACGATCCTTACATGACGCTGGTAGAACAGGCCGGCGAAAGCATAAGAGATGCGGGAAACCATGGGTCGTTTTGGGTCGATTACTTCCCTCTCCTGAAACACGTACCCGGTGAACACATCTAATTCAATGTATTGGAATCAGTACTTCAGCTCTAATGTCCTTCGTCTAGCTTGGCTGCCTGGCGCCGGATTCATGAGAAAGGCCAAGACGTGGGCCGGATATTCCCGAGATTTTGTGGAATCTCCGTGGGAGTGGCTGACAGCCTCTATCGTATGCATGCCGTCCAGACAATATAACGCCCACTCATTGCAATCTTCAGAATAACGCTGGTCTCTCAGTGCGGGTGACGGTTCGTTTATGGAAGGGGTTGTCAAGAACACTGTTGCAACAGCCTATATAGGTGATCGTCCCCCTCAAATCTGGAAAACATCCTAATCTTTGTTTCAATGACTAGCGGCTGCCGAGACGGTTTGTTCTTGCAACTTGAACCAGCGTACTCATCTTGAAATATTCCTCGCTTCCGGCAGACTCCTTGCGCTCTCTTAACGTTCATTCTCGCTATGGTGCTCAATCCAGACGTGCAAGTCCGCGCACAGGCCGAGATCGACGATGTAATAGGCTCCGAGCGGCTCCCCGATGTTCAGGACCGCGACAACCTCCCGTTTGTGAAGGCTGTCATCGCAGAGACCCTGCGATGGAGCCCAATCTTGCCGCTTGGTAGGAGTCGGGAGCGGGATGGTCGTTTTTTGGCTGCTGACCCACGTTTCTGTCATAGTTGTCTCCCACCATGCATTGAATGACGATACGTATAACGGTTGGTTCATCCCCGCAGGTATTGACGAATATACAGTTGGTGTTTGAATACTCAAACTGACCCAATGCACAGGTACCACCATCGTGCCCAACATATGGTAGGTATTCGATAATTGATACTGCTCATTCCGTGATTGACTCACTACACTGACAGGGCGGTTTTGCAGGATGCGAACGTTTACGGGCCCAACGCCAAGGACTTCAATCCGGAACGTTTCCTGAAGCAAGATGGGAAAGAACTCCCTCCGAACCCAGAGCTCTTTATATTTGGCTTTGGGAGGAGGTAAGTATCAAAAGCAATAGACGGGAATTTCCCTTTCAATCCATGATACGACAGGATTTGCCCGGGGAGGTACTTTGCGGCGAACACGCTCTTTCTTGTTGTCACGCGCATGCTTGCGACTTTCACTATAAGAAAGCCTCTTGACGACGAAGGAAACGAAATTACACCCAAAGCCGAGTGGGAGTTTGGACTTATATGGTATGGCCCCTCCCCTCAACCTCGAATCAGCATTAACTCGTTTTTTTCCAGCTTCCCTAAACCATTCAAGTGCCGATCCATCCCGAGGAAAGAGCATTCCACAATTTGAATCAGGATTATCTCTATCTAGTCGTATGACGGATCACTCGTACACGCAGGGCTCTACTCGATCTTGTACTTATCTGTAAGGTTCTGACAAGCCGTGGAACTTTAGGCAAACTTCAGGCAAAGCTCGTACTAGCTTGTACTTCCCACGTCGCTCCTTCGTCTTCTTTCCCTGCCGAGCCTATGACTCAACGTTATAGGAAGTCGGACAAAACGAGAAAGGATGATTTCAGTGGCGTTTACACTGGGAATTTTTGCTCGGCCCTAACTCAAACCTTATGCTTTGGCCGAATTGCGGAGACAAAGCCACAAATGTCGATCGCTATATATAGGTTCGCTGCTCCCAGTCGTTTCTCACCGCTCTCGGATTATCAGCCATGGAGATGTATCTCGCAATTGTCGAGTCCTTAGCTCTGGTTCGGTTTATCACCAACACTCTCGAGAGGGCTATGAACACATCTTCCTGCCCTTATCATAGTATCCTGAGGCTCACGGGGTCTCCTGTAACGATCTCGCAAACACAATCGCACACTATACTTCGACGGTGGCGCTAACCTAGGAACAAACGAGGTTGTCAAAGCCTTGGCATCGGAAGCTCTGGGACATGTGCTCACGAGTATCCAATATTGACATACTATCCGGCAGAATCCGGTTCCAGAAGTTCAAAAAGGCAGCGACTTGTATGTCTTCGGATGTCATAACGAGCCCATGCATCCCCTCACTCTCATCTTTTTGGCAACATTGCTTGTCTTTCTTCTACGACGCCCGAAAAGGCACCCACCTCTACCACCTGGACCCACGGGTTTACCCATTGTAGGGCCACTGTTTCAACTCGCCAACTGCAAGGACCTTCCTCCAGCCACCTACTTTGACTGGTCTAAGATCTATGGCGACGTCTTTCACTTCTCCATTTTTGGCCATGTCACTGTCGTTCTGAATTCGAGTAGGGCAATGCTGGAACTCCTGGACAAGAGATCGTCCAATTACTCGGACCGGCCAGGTACTCACTTTTCCGGGTGATGGAATAGCTTCAGGACATATAAGCTAATGCCCCCCAACAGACATGCCGATGGTCATGGGTCTCATGGAGTACGTCCTGAATTTTTGTATGCCAGAGCCACAATCAGGCTGACAACAGCACCTATCCACGCAGTTGGAATTGGGCAACCTCCCGTACGCTGTTGCTCATTGCTCATCTTTTGTAGCTCGCTGACACTCGTGGCAAGTGATGAGGTATTCAGATTGGTGGCGGTAAGTACTGGCTTCCAATTCTACTCGCCCGTTTCGAACTCGATAGTCGAGTAGGATCCACCGAAGAACGTTCCACCAGTACTTTCAACCTCGCGCCGTCCCGGAGTACTATCCTGTACAGCGAGCCGCAACCGCCGACTTGATGAACAAACTGGCAGAGTCGCCCGAGGACTTCTTCGAGCACGTTCAATTGTAGGAGATCCTTTCTTGATCACATTCCCACGACTTGAGTGGCTCACGTTCCGTGGGCTCAGCGCTTCGGACTGGGCGATTCTTCAGGTCGCTTACGGGTATCAAATGAAGAAAAAAGACGATCCGTACATCGGCCTTGCGGGAAGGGCCGGTAGGGGCATAGAGGCGGCCGGCAACCATGGATCATTCTGGGTCGATTATTTCCCCTTTCTCAAATTCGTCCCCAGTAAGTTCATTCCTCCACTCCACAACCTACTGAGATTCACCTTCTTCGAGGCTGGCTCCCTGGTGCCGGGTTCAAAAGGAAGGCCAGTCTATGGGCTAGATACTCCAGAGACCTCGTGGAAACTCCTTGGGACTGGCTAAAGAACTCTATCGTGCGCATGCCAGTGCTTCTCGAGCCCAGTCCGAAATACTCACTCGAATTTTCAGGAAAATGGAACCGCTTCCACTTCGTTCTCCACGAAGAGCTTGGAAAGATTGTCTGTCAGCGCGGGCGATGGCTCGTTCTTGGAAGGAGTGATCAAGAATAGTGCTGCAATAGCTTACATCGGTAGTTATCTCTCCAGTATCTCTGAAAACATGCTAATATCTGATTCGACGGGTAGGGGCCGCTGAGACTGTACGTGCTTTTATACCAAATGATTAGTGTTGTCGAGCTAAGGTGGCAATGACACCCGGTAGACACCTTCAACTATCCTGGCATTTATTTTGGCTATGGTTCTCAATCCAAAAGTGCAGGCCCGAGCCCAAGCAGAGATTGACGAAGCATTCGGTTCATCAGGGCTCCCGGACTTTCACGACCGTGATCGACTTCCCTTTGTGAACGCCGTCATTGCAGAGACTTTGCGATGGAATCCTGTCCTTCACTTAGGTAAGTGGTAACTTGGTGTACGGAATGCGTCAAGTGATGCCGGCGCTGGTAGGTCTCTCACACCGTGCCGTGAATGACGATACGTACGATGGACAGTTCATCCCTGCAGGCGAGCCGCAGAGTCATACCACTTGATAGCCTCACACTGAACCGGCGTTTAGGTGCCACCATAGTTCCTAATGTATGGTGCGTAGCTTTCGGCTCGTCTATCTTTCAAGTCTAGTGCCTAATTCGACTCGCTGACAGGGGAGTTTTGCGTGACGAGACTGTCTATGGTCCCAATGTCATGGGTTTTGACCCGGAACGTTTCTTGAAGCAAGACGGGAAAGTACTTCCTCCGAATCCAGAAATGTTTGTATTTGGCTTTGGGAGGAGGTAGGTGTTGGACGCAATAGCCCGAGTCTTCGTTTACTAACGCGTGATATGACAGGATTTGCCCAGGGAGATACTTTGCGATGAACACTGTCTTCCTTGTCGTCACACATATGCTTGCGACTTTTACTCTGGCCAAGCCTCTCGACGAGGGAAAGGAATATACGCCCAAAGCCGAATGGGCTTCTGGACTTATATGGTACGATTGCCTCCCCAACACCGAGTCGGCGTTGACGAGTAACTGTTTTTCCAGCTGGCCTAAACCATTCAAGTGTCGGTTCATCCCGAGGAAAGACTCAGTAGCCTATAGATTGAATTGAGATCGCTTCGACTACTCCGTAACCTGTGTCGATTGCTCGTGGATGTATAATCCTACTCGTTTCTGTGCTTATCTGTAAAGCTATAATGATAGTGTTAACAACTTCGGCTTCACACTTAACTCAAACAATCGTACTTTCATTCGTATAAGTTATCGCAAGTAGTCGGACGAAGTGGCACACAGCTGTGAGCGGTCCAGAGGCGTGCGAGTATAATGATATCTCTTACTCGGGTTTAGCTCCTAGAAGCGAATCCCAAGCAGAAGTTGCGCGGGAGTTGTACTCTGTCGTGAAAGGGCTGGACATTGGAAGCTGTAGTCAAAACGCGTACTAAGCTAACGCGCCTCGCTTAGTAATATGCACGCTCACGCTTCCCTTGCGTGACCCGGGGGCCGGACCGTGTTTTTGCAATGCAAATGGCAGGAATCGTTTCTTGAACTGAAACCATGATCACCGTCAACGACTGCTGCGCTTGGATAACGATTGGAGGCAAGACCTGCGAGGAATACGACGTCCAGGTATCGGAGGAAACGAGGACAGTCACTTGCTGGATAGCCTCTGAGGAGGGCAAGGTGAGTTCTTTGTCTGGTGCTCCAGTAACTTGGACAGAGACATCAGCACGGCTAACCTGGTGTGATTCCAGGAATACGAAGTGAACTGGAAGTGCAACAGGCTAACGGACACAGTGAACGGCGGTGTATCTGTTGATGGGACCCGTTGCGGAGGCAAGCTCCTGAGAACGGCAGGTCATGAGATACAAATGACTGGTGTGAGAACGAGCCATACCACAATCGCTCGATTTATATTTTCGCCCGTTAAAACAACGGGTGAGCACCTCACAACCCTCTGTCCACAGCTTTCTTGACCTACTCACTTCCATATCGAATGTAGACGACAATGCGTCGATCTTAACTCCCGATTCCCCCGAACTGGGCGACATTAAAATCAACTTACGAACTGTACAGTCGACGCAACAGGCGCCGTTTCAAGAAACACCCGCCGAAAAAACCTTCCATGAAACAGCAAAGAAATGTGGCAATCATCAGACGCGGTATGGATTCGTCGTTCCTCAAATCAACGTTACACCAATGATTCAAAACGTTATCTAGCTTCCAGCCAACCACCGTAGCCTATGCTTCAGTGGTCAGTTGTAAAGAGTATGGGGAGCCCGTCGCTGTTTTTCGCTTCAAGTATAGACCACTCGGTGCGTGTCATGCTCAATGCTTCGACTTGCCTAGCTTGATCAAATGATCCTCCATCTTTGTACCCAGGGATCCTCCAAGCCAGTGGAATTGCACCCCGGCCACAGCCACAACTACGGTCACCCTCACCCCTCCATCCGTCAACTAATAAACGATCTCGTCCTGAACACGGGTCTGACGAGGAGGATGTTAAACCGGACGTGTTGGAGTTGTGCGACGAAGACGAGGATGACGACGCAAAGCTTCGCGACCTCAGAGTCAGTCCACCGTTCTACAATAGAACGCTTCAGAGTTTTTAATGCTCACTCTTACCGAATAGAATCAGATCGCGGCCATCGAAGCCAAGAAGAAACGGAAAGGATCTACTTCGCGTAAGAAAGTGAAGTTGGAACCTACTAAGAGAGAACCTTTGGTCGGTATTACCATCGATCTTACGGACGACTGACTGGGAAGGGGACCTTGGGTTTCGCCACCTTTCATTTTCTGGGGTTCACTGGTATTCACTTCTTTCGGTCTTGATACATATGTATACCCCTCAAGCACCGCAACTCTTTATCATTCATTCAGTTCATCCAGCTCATGATGTGGACCTACAGGCTACTTACCTGCCCAGTAAGCTCAAGGGTAACAGGCTGCAACTTGAACCCTGTACTCGTAAGTATATCCAAATGGGTCATCACTGGAGCGAGCCAATGTTTATGAATGTATTGGTACGCATCATCGGCGACCACAAGCGCGCCCCTACGCGTAAAGGCCCCGAAATCACAATTGTTTCAATTTACCGGGGTCCTTTACCTCTTCCCCCAAGTCCACGCCATGATCACAGTCAATAATTTCTCCGCCTGGATAAGTATCGCAGACCGGCCTTGTGAGGAATATGGCGTGGATTTATCGATAGGGAACAGTACTGTGACATGTTGGATCGCTTCCGAAGCGGGGAAGGTACGTACTACGCGTCTTTTGCCTCCTCCGTTAGTGGCGTCTTTGCGACTCGGCTCTAAGCGCAGGTTGTTTTTTCGTTCTCCTTTCTCTCCTAGGAATATGAGGTGAACTGGATGTGTAATATGTTTTATGGACCAACGGCTGGAAGGTTACGAATTGATGGGAACCATTGCGGTGGTTTGCTGTCGGAGAGCCCGACGGACGTGGCGCAGATGAAAGGAATCAGGACGAGCGCGACGACGTTGGAGCGGTTCTTTTTTTCGTCTGTGAAGACAACTGGTACGTCTTACCTCCTATGAGCCTTTACTCCGAATGCTAATCTGATTAACATCGCAACTTAGATGATAGTGCATTCCTCTCAACGGCCGAGTCCCTGGAATTGGGCGACATACAACTCATCATCATGAACACAACACCAACACCAACCGACGTGTACTTTCCCCAGCCAATACCAGAGGAGAAGATCTATCACGAGTCCTCAAAGAGATGCATCAGCCACCAGACGAGGTGTGTCTGGACCTTCATTATTCACCAGCCAATCGTCTCAACTGGCTTCGTTGGTTTCGCATCAGGTTTCTGCAGACGACAACCGAGGAAACACCTTTAGCTTACGCCCGCGATTTTGGAGTTCCCGTAGCTATGTTCTGCTTCAAATACCGGCCCCTCGGTGCGTTAGTTCCAGTGTTCAGCCACGGTTTTCTATTTCTGTACTCACCGACGGGTTCACAGACGTCTTACAAGCTAGCGGGATCGCACCTCTGTTGTCGCCCGGGCATCAGATGTTCAATCCTTCTCCTCCATACTCATCGTCCTCATACTCGCAACCTCAAGCCGGTCCTAGTAGGAGACCTCAAGCACTCAAACGCCCTCGCGACAGTGGTGGGTATGAGGACGAAGAGGAGGAGGACATAAGAGGGCAGCTGGGCGATATCACCGGCGGGTCTGAGGCGGATTTAGCTGATGATGCAAAGCTCCGCGAACTTCAGGTCAGTACTTTCAGGCTTCAAGCTCTTCTACGAAACTGATCTTTTCCTTGATACGAATAGAACGAGATCCAAGTCATCCTCGCCCGGAAGAAAGCTAGAGAAACTTCACGCAAGAGGATCAAGACAGAGCCAAGCTTGTAATCCTCAGGCCCCCTTTCCCGCTCTCATCAACAACTACATCTTTCACTCCTTTCTTTCTTGGACTTTGTCGCTCATTTACGGACTCTCTCAATCGCTCACGCTCTTTCGGACTCCTCACCATACCCTTGATACCCTCTCGTTTTGACATGGCTTTTGATGACGCGGTATACTACATACATACTAACTCCCACTACTTCAATGACTGTATCTCCAGCCTACACATTCATTCTTGTTTCTAATCAGGGTCTTTCCCTTTCGTAGCCTACCCAACACACGTACTAAAACCTAATCCATTACTGTATCTTCGAGCTATTCTAGGATTCATCCACTCGTACTCTTACCCTACGTCGTATATACTGATTGTACATTATTGGAACTAATGGACCTAATTTAGCATAGTACATACCCCTCCGGTCTTAGCTTAGACCGTTCATCCTGCCTTAATCAATGATTGACCACCTTTTGAATTGTACTCGACGCCGTTTTCACAGGTCCGCCTCTGTGCGCAGCGCCGAGATTGCATAGCACCCCGCGGCAACTTTCCTCCCGATACCAAAGCGCCACGATAGATCCACAAGGTTCACATGCTATACTTGGCTCTACATCATCTAAGTACAACATGAATACAACCAATACAAACCCCATTGTCCATTCAAAATGTCCGAAGTAATAGTAATGATACAGATTTTTACACGGGCCTGCTTCCCCTCGTCGAGATCTGCACAGATTTCCTCGTCTTATCCAGGTCCTCCTCCGACCGGCGGGGAGTTGGAGGACACTGGACTTCTTCCTCCTCCTCTTCCCCAATGGCGAAATCATTTAACATAATTCTCTCCTCATCATCACCCCTTGCACGAGGCACCGTACCCCACGCCTGTACCTGTGACCGCCCGTTCATTCCCCATTCGTCCAAGGAGTGCCGCGCTTGTGAATGCGATTGCTGTCCGATATTCGAGGGATTCGTGTTATTGCGAGAAAGGTTGAGGACGTAAACACCAAGCAAGATGACTGCGAACCCGGCGAAAAGGGAGATGATGTCCGTAACGTCTGTGGTGTTGAATCCCTGGAACAGGATAACAGAGGCGGAAATAGTCGACGTCGTGAAGAATACATAGTAGATCAAGTTCACACTGTGCGAAAGGGACGATTAGATACACAGAAAAAAGGGGAAGAATAGAGCAGGGACGCACATATTGACACTGAACCTGTCCAACGCCTTATTCAGGTACGCCATCTGCATTAAGATACAACCCCCGCCTACAATGGCCATCGCCCATGTGCTGGGGTACACGAACTGATTACTCCCACTGAATGTGAGCTTGACTGCGATTCCGAATGCCTTCATTGCCATTACGCCAATGGAGCCGACGATGGAGCAAACTGAGATGTATACGACCGGGTTCAGTTGACCGTATCGTGGACAGAGATAGAATATGGCGAACGTGACATAGAGAACGGAGAAAAAGACGTAGAAAAGGAAGGGTGGTTGCGAAGCGTCGTGGATGATTTCAGTGATTGTCGAGATTGGTTTGTCCTCGGGAGCGTGTAGGACGATAATGAGCGAACCGAGAAGGGATAGGGTACAACCAAGTCGACCTAGATGACCAAGGTGTTCATTGAGTAAGAAAGAAGCGAGCACAGCGCTGAAGGTAATTGTCAGAAAACAGCATGGGCGGCGATACTCTGAGAACGTACCCAATCAACACGCTGAGAGCTCCCAAAGGTGTGACAAGAATCGGCGGGGCAAACGTGTAGGCGGCAAAGTTGGCAACTTGAATGATTTCAGTAATCCTCAATTTTGAGCCTTTACGAGCGATATCTGACCTTCACCCAGACCCACTATAAGCAAGCTATCTTTAGTTCGTGAACACGTCGGCAAGAGTAAAGAGCTCACAAGCAAACATCCCAGCCCACCAGACAGGATTCTTGAAATACGCATAGGTATCAGAGGCATTGTTTCCCGAGGCGTTGAGTCCCTGCAATAGACCTTGAGCAATTGCAGATGAGGGTTGCCGAGTGTTACCCACCTTCTTCATGATGATAGAACTCATCCCAATGGCCATTGAGCTAGAGACAGCTAGCGAGAGGCCGATCCATTTCTCGTCAACGGCGGAAGACATAAAAAAGAGTGAATGAAGGAGAAGGTGGAAGAGAAAAAGAGAAAGAGTAAGGAAACCAGTGACAAGCTGTACATACCCCAGAATTATCGCCGCACCCAATCAGTTGGAGTCTCCCGGTCCGACCGATTAGGCGGGAGAATCTCGGCACTTCCGGACCAACGCCGAAACCCAGCCAGCACGAAGCCAACATATGGTGAAGAAGTGTGAACTGTTACTCAGCGGCCCAGTGACCATTCTGAGCAGTTGAAGCTTTCGGCAGTGGTAAACGTTTCTAGGAGGCATATGGGGTACTGCTGATAGTCCGGTCAACATGTGCACGGTCAGTCAAACGCGGAAGAACCAAGTGTACTACTCAAGGTCTTATGAGCATCGTAGAGCCCGTATGCGGCGGTAGGTATCAATATGTCGCAGTTGAGCCACATGGACAACATTCTGATCCCTCAGAGTCATCGAATCGACCTAGTTATCGTCGGAATCCAGGTGGATTGTTTTGTGCGAACGCACGAACCTACTACCAATTGGAACTAGGATTGATCCGAAAGTGATTGCATCTTGCATGGTCCTTGAAAATTCCGTGTCTGCTACAGCGTTTTGGGAAGCAACAAATATGCGACTTCCAGGACTGAAGGAGGGAGGGAAGACAAGAGATGTATACGAAATATTTAAAAAACAAAGTAAAAGTGCGATCGCACCGCATTTGAATTCCTCCTGCTGTACGGCGAAAGTCTGAAATGCTTAAAGCCTCAATAATAACTGATTTGACCAGTGCGTGCTTCAACGGAATTGACCTGTTTGCTTGTGCTCTTGAACTAACTATCGGAATAAGGTTGACCATGAGCGAGCTTGAACGAGGAGAAAAACAAAGGAAAAGGGGTTGTTGACTCTGACCGACGAAGTCCGAACAAGATGCACGTGTTCCGCGTCGTGAGGGGAAGCTGGGGAAGCCCCTCTTTGCGCGCGGATCTCTTTTTCAACCCGAACCACCATCGTCTCCAGTGTCGAGCTCGCCGCCGGTTCCTCTCCAGCCTGTCCATTCTCAACATACGCAAAGTCCAACTTCTATAGGTTCATGAAGGCCTCCAACCTATCTTTCCGTGGGTGCATTTTAGTGTTGCCTCAACCCCTATCTAATAATCTGGCTCTCCTTCACAGAAGTCCCCCGTGCGTGTGCCATGTATAACATAACTTACAAGGTTTGTCAGGGAATCCTACCCGGTTTAAACAACCCATTGAACGACGCATTCAAATGTCTGTTTAAATGCCCATTCAAATGCCCTATGTAAATCTCTGTATCCCCATTCTACCTA